>KK112849.1:513-12318 GCA_000611955.2 Stegodyphus mimosarum
TATCAACTAACAAATTAAAATGTGAAAGAAAGTCTATTCCGACGATAGGTTTATTAACATCCGCAATGATAAAAGGCCAGTTGAAAGATCTGCGTAGCCCTAAATCTAGCTCTAATAATTTTTGACCATATGTTTTGATTGTTGTACCGTTAGCTGCGAATAACTCAAGCTTAGCCACAGTTCTTTTTTCCGATGGTGTTGGTGGAATAACCGATATTTCTGCTCCGGTGTCAATTAAAAAATGGGTTGCTGATGCTTTGTCACGAATATATAGACGACTCAGCTGTACCCCTTGACTTTCTGTCGTCATCGAAGGCCGGGGATTCAGTTTTCCTGTTTCGAGGCCTGATATTTACATGGTGGAGTGCACTTGTACGCTCTCTCACCAAAGCGTTGATGAAAATAACAATTATTTGGGTTATTGTTATTAGGTTCGGGTCACCAGTGTGGAAGTTTGGAACATAGGAAACTTTAAACGTCGTTCTGACTCCAGATCAGAAGGTTGCGTGTTCAAATCACGTCCGGGTCACCAGTGTGGAAGTTTGGAACATAGGAAACTTTAAACGTCGTTCTGACTCCAAGAAGATTAATATTTATTTACATTTTTTTGGATATGGAATAATACAGACAGAAAATCAGTCAATGTTCTTTTTCTTGTTGAAGGCTTACTGTTGCCACTCTGGTGAAAAGAAAAACGCATGAGAGAAGTTTCGCTGATGGCGCTTCATCAACGCGAATGATGTCGCCACAACGCCCAAAGGGACTTTTTTAAGGTTTTTTTGTGTTTCCTTTATTTATTAAATTTATGCTGTTTGCACTTAAACCATAAAATTCAATTCAACAGCAATATCGCAAAATAATTTTAAAATGAGCTTATCTTAAGAATTTCTGATACACAATCTCGTGCACGGGAGATAATTTTTTTTAATAATGTTGCCATTTATAGCTTTCAAATCGTTGAATTGGTTAATCAAGAATTCGTTAAAGTGTTACAAAATATGAAATAGATAATAAAACAAATTCCAAATTAGGGTTTCTAGATGCCCATATCGGGTGGAAGATTACGTTATCCAAAATATGACGGCTCTAGGTACCGCAGCTTTATCACCGCAGCTTAACATACATACACTTATGCAGATTCTTCATTATTTAACTTCTTTAAATATAACACAGGGGATAATATTTGGTGGCAACAATTTGAAATGTGATACGCCGTTTATAGTGATAAAACACAAAATGCCAAAACGAAATTAATAACTTCTGGGCTAACACCCAAACACCCTTTGAAAAACTGGAAAAATCTTCAGTAATGTAGATAAAGACACATTTAAGTTTCAAGTCTAGTACAATTTATATTTTATCGTTAACCTAAGAACTTTCACCTTTGAAATTATAAAAGTAATTCTTGTAGTGTATAATTCAAAAAGTGGATAATTCAGTGATTTCGGAGGTAAATTTTGTCACGGCTAGGCTGAAAATAGACCACAAAAGTAATTATAGTAACAGAAGAAATAAAAAAAGACTAAACGATTTTGTACCAGCAACATATGTTGCATTAAGCAATGTATGGCGTTAGAAACATATTTTGATAATTGAAATAATGCTACAGATGTTCATATATACTTCCAATCGGACATGTGGGAATTTAATGCATTTTACGCTTCAAATAAATTTTCTACATAAAATTAGATCAAAATGGGCACCGGTAAAGTGACCGTTAAACCAAGCAAGTAACCTACGCATTCACGGTGACTGGTATGGGGTGACGTATCAAATTTGGGTTATTAAAATTAAATTAAACGAAACAGCACTGGTGACTCTCAAGTTTTCTCATCACTTCATGGATTGGCAATCACCAGTATAGTATGGTGCAGTAGATTTACAAGCGTATTTATTGCGTTTAAATCACTCAGTTTGTTAACCACTACCACAATAATTAAATTTGAAAAAATAAATATTCTAATTTTTTGCTAAATAGCAACACTAAAGAGAACTAGTTGATTTAAGATTGCTAGGAACATAATTTAAACATTGTATATTTCGTTAAAAGGCAGGTTTGCCAAGTTGCATGGTTAATAACCTAGTAGCAGAACAACTAATAGTAATAGAATATATATAGTAAGCAGAACGAATCATTATACTGTTAGCAAGAAGTTAAATATATATTACAGAAACAGAATGAGTACAAAAATTATGAAGAATATTGTTAAAAACACTGTCATGAATGTTATTAAGATTAAAGAATTCAACTGAAAATTCTTAATTCAGGAATTAAAAAGATGCTAAAACTGATACTCAAAAATTTTACTCTGAATGTAAAATTAGGTTTAAATTAAAACAAACGAATAACGAAGACATTAAACACTAAAATTAAAACTAATTGAATATTCCGAACTAACAAACTAAATTGAAAGAAATCTAATTTAAATTTACCTCTTTGTTTGTAAAATCACGACCGTCTATATGGCAATTTATTTACACCTTAATTCGATAAGTTACATCTCATAAACATTATTAGCACTTATTAAATTAAGAAGGTGTTAAACTATCAACTTTACTGCAAAATCCTCTAAGATTAATTATCAACTCCTCTCTCTCGCTATAGAATAATTTATGTGAATACTCAAATGGGGGTATTTTTAGACATTTACTGCAACCGTATTTCATAATTGAATATCTCTCTCCAGTTTTAATCCAAACAAGTCACCTGACAGAGAACATTTCTTATTTCATTAATATTCATGAATATGCAAATTGTTCAATGCCCATTAAGGAGCGAAGTGTACGAGTATTAAGCTTTAAATAGAATCTATTACGAGTTTTCTGTTTATTTACAGATTAAATATTCCCCTCTAATTTTCGAAGTTTCAAGTGCATTTGCGATATTAAAATAAAGAAAAAATCTAGTTCTTTTAGTTACGCTGACTGTTTTGAAAGAAGTTTTCTATTTAATTAATATTAATGCCTGAAATATTCTATTTTTTAAAAAGTCAGTGAGTATTAATTGGAAAGCTATTTGTTTGGTGTTTATATTCTTTGTTTAAGTTTTCATAATAAATGACGGTTTCTTAAAAATTTAGTCGCCATTTTGTAGGTCGTAAAGTCTCTCCATAGAAAGGACTGATTCTGAAATTTTCTGATAATTTTTTTCATGTTAGAAATAGCAATAGAAAAGTCTCTTCAAAATATTTGAAACATTATATTACATATTATACAACAGTGCATGCAAGCATTTATCATCAACGCACCTTCATAAATGTTTCAACTGCCTGAAGCGTTGCACTGTCCCATTACAGTGTTGCTTACCCGTAAGTAACCGGAGACAAACAATACCAACGGGCATTGGTTTTCTAATGTTTAATTCTATTTTAATGAATTAAATACATTGTACATTTATTGCACCACCTTACACGGAGTTTAGTGGCTTGACTACAGGTGACTATCAATTCTTAGGTATCAGTAGTTAGCAGTCTTAACAGTATCCGGTGACCTTTATTTTAATTTTGTTTAAATTGTGAGGTTCCCTTTCATTTAACAGTTAAATGGGGAGAATCTCTTACAGAGATAAGCGAATAATCGCTTAAGTGTGTGAACACAGACGTAAGACTCAATAATTACCCTTTATTTCTCAGAATAGGAGTTAACACAGTGGGTTCCTATCTCAGAGCATACAGCAAAGCCTCCACTTAGGTTAAACTTAAAGTAATAAGAATTAAAGCTTAAGTAATGCTTCACTAAAAAGATATATTAAATTTTATATTAGATGTATTAGATTTTAAATTATTTTGAGATACTGCTGTTGAATTGAATTTTATGGTTTAAGTGCAAAGAACATTTCATAAATGAAGGTTACACACAAAAAGTTAAAAAAAAAAACGTTCTTTTGGGCGTAATGTAAAATCTGAAAGCTTTTAGATTTTTTTCCTTTTTTTTAGCCCAAAGGAGCGTTAGCTCAGAAGGGCTATTAATTTGGTTTGGGCATTTTGCGTCGATTCACTTTAAATGTCCGTATCACTTTTCATACTGTTGCCAAGAAATATTATCGCCCTGTGTTATATTTAAAGACATTAAATAATGAAGAATCTGCATAAATGTATGTATGTTTCTCCCATTGTGATAAAACGGCGGTACTTAGAGCCATCAAATTTTGAGTGACGTAATCTCCTCCGAATATGGGCATCTAGAAGCCCAAACTTGGAATTTGTTTTATTATCGATTTCATATTTTTTAATGCTTTAACAAATTTTTGATTAAGAAACTCAATGTTTTCAAAGCGAGAAATGGCAACACTGTACGGAAAAAAAATTATCTCCAGCGCGCGAGACTGTGTATCGGAAATTCTAAAGATATGCTCATTTAAAAATTATTTTGCGATATTGCTGTTGAATTGAAGTTTATGGTTTAAGTGCGAAGAAGATTGTAGTTAATAAATAAAGGTAACGCAGAAAACGTTAAATAAGCGCCCTTTTGGGCGTAATGTACTTTCAGATTTATTTGTTTTTTATTAATTAAACCTATATATTAAGGAGCTGTTAGAGAATCATTTGGTTTCAGAGATTAGAGGTATTTTGATTAACGTTATTTTTGTATTATGTTATTGAAAATGGAATAAATTTTTAAATTACTGTTACGAGTTAATTGGTTTTATAATAGTTTTGGATTTCGCATAAAAAGGAACTGCAATTGATTCCTTTTTTATTTAACATTCTTTTGTCGTTTTTATATCAGCCAACCAACATGTTACGCTAGCTATTCATCTAAATAATTGTTGCGTCACTGCGTTTGAAAACTGGAAGTTGTTTTATATATTTCGCAGTTTTAAAATTCTGGCTTTTCTGTATCTATGCAAATTCTTTCAATGTGCCGGGACTATTTATTTTCTGCACAATAGTTTCATGGTTCAAAGGACCTTTCTTGTTTGCTAATGATGTTTGTTCTGAGCTTTTTTTTTAAATTTTGTGTGTATATCACAGTCTTTGAATTAATAAAGATAGCAGTTTAACTTTCATGAGGAGCTTTCATTCTTCGCTTTAAGCAATTTTCTTTTGTGTTATTATTCAAAATGCTATGGGTACTGGAATTATGTCGTAAATTTGTTAAAAAACTTGTTTGTGTCCACTTTAAATTTTTCTCAAATGAGGAAATTAAAACAAAAATAACCGTAAACAATACTTTGTTTAAATATGACAAATACATTAGCTTTGTAATGTATTTAATTTAATTTTTTTTATTTTATCGGGGATTCTTTTAATGATCTAATAATTTTTCTAGCTTATTTGATTACTTCGAGACTTTGCTAATATTTTGAGATTACATTAATAAATATGCATATTTATTAATGTAGTTGTATTTAAATCTTGGTTTAAACTTCTGCAACACATTTCATTCCCTATGTTACTTCTTTAGATCCAATTTTTTCAAATTAATGCTCTTATTCAAAATCTTTAAAAATTTTGAATCTCTTTTAAATTGTCCTTTAATTATTAAATTGTCCTTTTCACTTTTTATTATATATAGAATAGGTATTTTATTATGTATAGAATAGTTACCTTTTAAAGCTAATTCAGACTCTCAAAAATTCTTATTTGTTCCAAGATTGCAAACTAAATAAATAAATAAGGAAAAAACATGCCCAAAGAAGCGTTTATTTCATTAACATACATATACATGATTTTGGACTTTGGGTATTCGGGCTAATGTTCCCTTGGGCTAAAAATATTTAAAAACAGTCTAATTTAGAATTTCCGATAGACAGTCTCTCGCGCTAGAGATAATTTTTTTCCCATGCAGGGTTGCCATTGTTCGCTTTGAAATCGTTGAATGTACTTATCAGAAATTCGTTAAAATATTGCAAAGTTTCAAATAGACAGTAAAACATTTAAAAATAGCATATCTTTTGTATTTCCGATGGACAGTCTAGCGCGCTGGAGATGAAATTTTTTTTCCGTACAGTGTTGCCATTGCTCGCTTTGAAATCACTGAATTTGTTAATAAAAAATTCGTTAAAGTTTTACAAAATATGAAATACACAATAGAACAAATTCGAAATTAAAAATTCGGGCTTCCATGTATTCATATTCGAGTGGAGGACTATGTTATTCAAACTTTGATGGCTCTAGGTACCGTAGTTTTTTTACAATGCGAAAAACGTACATAAATTCATGCAAATTCTTCATTATTTAATTTCTTTAAATATAATACAGGGCTCTAATATTTGTTGACAACAGATTGAAAAATGATTCAGACTTTTATAGTGATTAAACGCAAAATCGCGTTTTGAGAGTAATAGCCCTTCTGAACTAACGCTCCTTTGGGCTTATAAAATAAAGCAAAACTTAACCTGCAATCTGAACACAAAATTTCAACCTAACACCTTTAAGAAGACCTTTTTCTTTAAAGTTTTTAAAATCTTGCAAATATTTTCTTCTCCTTTGAAGTAAAAGTAATATACTATGTTGTTTCCAGTTCTTAAGTCTTTGCTGCAAAATAAAATTAATTTTAAAAAAAATTCAGTTTTAAAATCTTCGGCTCATTTTTAAATGTTTCCGTATTTGCTTTTTGAGCATAAAATGATCTAAATCAAAAACATTAAAGAAGCAAATTAGCGTTTGATTGAAATCAAAAAGAGGAATATGTGAAAAGGATTCCACTGTCTATATTACTGTGGTATTTCGTCATCACAAGTTTGGTTGTAATTTAGAATCAGATAATAAGTGTGTGGAAAAAGTAGGGTTAGAATTTCACTGGATATATAATAAGGTTCTTTAGAACGAAGTTTATTTATGTTATAAGGTATTTCTCCTGCCTTCTTAGCATGCCTTCCTGGTGTAGTGGTCAGTACACTCGGCGCGTATCAAGAGGTCCGAGGTTCACGTCCCGGAGAGGGCATTGCACATTTTTCAAGTTTCCAGTTTCAAAAAATTCCTGATGTATGTGCAGTAGCGTCCGAACTAAAAAAGGTGGTAGATGATAGTTCTCCACCACCAGCGTTTCGCGATTGGATCCCCTAATCCCCTGTCGCCCTTTAAAAGGGGGAGCATATAAGGCATTCCTCCCGCCTTCTTAGCATGCCTTCGTGGTGCAGTGGTCAGCACACTCGGCGCGTATTCGAGATGTCCATGGTCCAAGTCTAGGCGAAGGCATTGCTCATTTTTCATATCTCTTCCTTCGAAATAACCTAATGTCTCTACAATATCATGCAGGATATGAAATAACACTTACTGCAAAATGGGGCTAAGATGGACAGATATTGTATTTACTTTGTTTTGCTAATGAGCAACACATGTTTGTATCACGAAAGATAAATGAAAGATTTTACGCATCGTTGATTATCAACAGCGTACTATTGTGTTTCTGATTTTTATATATAACGGAAATTATTTTATTGATGACTGCGAGAAATAACTTCTCTTCGAGGAGCTAAAAATTGCTTATTCTTACGATTGATTTCTTTATGAGCCTCAGTCTTCACATATTTGTAGCGATTCTTCTAAATTTTTAAAATTATTTATGGGTGTTTAGACTACCTTCGAACGTAAAAAGCAAAAACTTACACATTAAAGTATTAAAAAATATATAAATAAATAAAAACGTCTCAGCGTATTCACGAGAAGAAAAAATCCGTACAAAAAATAAATTCAGCAGGTCCTCTGAAAGCAAAAATGTTTTTTGAGACTTAAAAAAAAAGTAATAAATCGATTATTTAGAGCTAAATCGTTAATTTACTATTTAAAGATAAATGACGTGCGAAAAAATATTACTGGAAAAACATTAAATTATTCGCTTGCAAACTCATCCATTCGGTAAAATTTCTAAAATCGATTGATGGTTCATCGTAATATTTCTTCTTGCTGTTTGCGATGTAAAATGTTACATGAGAATGCAGCACAACACGCTAAATTTAATCGTTTTCTGAGTGCAGAATAAAGCTAAAGTTATTTGGCCTTACTTTAACTAGCTATCGCTTTCCGGCAATAATTTTTGTGAAGTTTAGTTTTCCTTGCACCAATTTCTCGTTGTCAGATATGGAACAAAATATTGCGCTCAACGAGATAAATTACTTCTTCCAAATACTAAAGTTGTTCCCCAACGTGAAACGTGAATACGAAATACAGGATGCGCAAGAAAGAAATGATGATAAAGCACTGTTTATATATATCTGAAATCAATGCATTTATTGCATTGTGGTTTACAATAGCAGGATAGTCGTCGAGAAGATTGCATGGGAACGGATGTAACTCTTTATATTTCTATCTGTGGAGTTTTCTTAAGAAGTTGTGGTCAATGCTGTAGATTTGCGTGCTCGAATTACGGGAACGATGTAGCTGTTGACACCGAGCATGGCTAAAGTGCGATAGAATAGCGCTTGAAATAGACGAAACAACAAATGGTGTTAAATTAAATTAGCTATGTTTCAAAATGAAAGTTATTCTCAAATTTGAGAAAGATTTAAGACGCGTTAACGGCCATTTAAGACGCGTTACTCTCAAAAAAGGGAAAGTTTTCTGTATGGGAGAGGGAGGATAAATTTCTAGCAAACAAATTTTACATTTGCACAAAATTTTTAGTAATTTAGTCTAGCTTTGTAAACCACAGTGGAAATAATACATTGATTTCTGATATACAGGGTGTATCACTACAGCAGTGAAAAACTTTCAGGAGATGTAGAGCATACTTAGACGATTAGAAATCACATAGGAATGCATGGTCGTAAACGCTTTCCTGGCGAAGTAGTGACGACGCAAAAGTCAAGAAAGAAAGGACACGAACGGGGTGAGAAAACGTGTTTATTATTCGGAGTACAAGACAAACGAAGTAAAAACAACATAAAGAGATAACGATGATCATCTAAGAAGGTGTCTGAAATGACAACCCGGACCGTGATGTAGGAACCGTGCGTCGTGTGTCTTCCATGCAACCTTCCATTCGTGATGCAGATCTTCCACGCACCAGAGAAGTGAGGGTCTGTCACGGTCTGGGGTCATAATTTCGAACACCTTCTTTAATGACGATCGTTGTTTGTTTTTGCTCTTATTTGTAGGTTTCTGCTGTATTAAACATAATGAAACGTGTTTTGTCTTACTGTTTGTGTCCTTCCTTTTTGCGTTTTGTGTCGTCACTCCGCGCCAGGAAAGTGTTTCCGACCATGCACTGCTATGTGATTTCCCATCATCTAGGTGTACTCTGTCTCTCCTGAAAGTTTTGTACTGATACACCCTGTATATGAACTTTTTCATCATTTCTTTCACTGACATCTTGTACTTTCTCTTGGAAAGTCTTCCATGAAGTAAGCATTTTCGTTATGTATTTCATCGCTTTAAAATAAATGAAGCAAAGTTATGTCAGAGAAGAGTTAAATATTGTTTCAAAAACTATCGAGCTTACGTTTTGGTGAGGCGTTGGTATATTTATGCCATGTTAGTGGCAATCGCTTCGAGAACTTTTTATAGCTTCTGTCCTTACAAACATCTTCAGCGAAGTATTTTCAAACTTTTTGAAAAGCTACGTTTCACAGGGTGATGCTATTGTATACTTATCATTCATGGCATACTAATATATTTATCATCCATCTACTGCACGAAACATTGCATTGCATCACTGCGGTCACTGCATATCCGTAGGTCGCTGGTAACCAATGACGTGGATGGTCTTTCCTCTACATAGATTTACTTTTATTTTAATAATCCGTCTAAATTTATTTCACTGCCCCCCAAACAGTGAGTTTTAGTACTGTGTATTAGTGCTTCTCACATGCCACTCTGTGTTACTATTATTGCAACGAGTATGCATTCATTTACACGAGTTTCTTTAACTGTATAAGGTGTTTTATCCCTCCTTTCTGCATGCTTTCGTGATGTATCGCTAGCACACTCGGCGCATATTTGAGAGGTCCAGGTTCGAGTCCCGGCAAGGGCATTGCTCATGTTTCATGTCTTCTGCTTTAAAACAACCTAATGAGTCAACAGTGGCGTTCAAACTAAAAGGTGGTGGATGATGATTCTTCACCACCAGATTTGGCGACTGAGTCCCCTAATCCCCAGTCGCCGCTTAAAACAGGGTACATGGGATATTTTCTCTCCCTCTTCAGCATGCCTTCGTGGTGTAACGCTAGTACATTCGACGCGTACTCTAAAGGTCCAGGTTCGAGTCCCGGCGAGGATACTGCTCATTTTTCATGTCTTCTACTTCAAATAACCTAGTAACTCTACAAATAGATCTGTTTTCTGTGGGCTTGCGATAGAAGATTGCACATGTCTAGTTAAGTGGTCCTCTAATTATTCAAAACTCACCTCCAAAATAGATATAATTAACCATATCTGCGAACAACTTCATTGACTTGTTATATAAGTAAAGACTCGCTAAAACATAATGCTGCTGATAGGAAGCAGCCTTCCTCTTTTAACAACATGGGCGCTGCAGAAGCAATTCAGTGCCAGTAGAAATGAGCTATTAAACGTACCTCCTAATCACCTCAAGTCTGCTCTAGCAGTTCTGTTACTAGCAGAAATTCCTGAAACACAGAAGACGCTGATCAAACGTAAGAAGAAGAGAGCTTTTCCTGAGAAATCATATTCTAACCATTTACTGTTTCTCAGAACAAACAAAAGTGAGCGTTCTCCGGAACAAATAAGAAATCAGCTGGCGCCAGAAATTAACGCAAGAACTCTGGAAATTTCAGTTGAAAAAGTCAAAAATACAAGGTCAAATGGGTTATTGATAAGGTTTAGAAAAAACTAACACGTTGAAATCTTGCATTAAACAATTAAAGATAAATCTTCTCTTTCAGATTCAGTCTTGATCCCCATTCCAGATTTTGTGAAGAAATCATTTATCTTTTTAACACCTTCTCTACTAGAACAGCAGATGACACTAGAAGTTTGGCTAGACGTTTTACCTTTAGCAACAGTAGAGTTTGTGCATTCCAGAACTTTCCTGCATAAAACTACAGGACTGAACCACTGGATACCTGACGTCCAACTGAAGCTCTACGATCATATATCTAAATACCATCATATACAGTTTAGCTTTAATGCTACCTACGTATAGATACTTTTGCCTGTTGCTTCAATTGCTAGAAGTTGGGCACTTCAACCACGTGGGCACCAATATTTCGCGCCATCTGTGGCAAAGACTATCACACAAACAAGTGTATAGCTGAAGTCCCACCGTCTATAAATCACGCAAATTGTTTATTAGTCACTAGGTATTAAATAAGAGACAATTTATCCTACAAGTTAAATATACAAGGTAGAACTACTGAAGCTCGAAAAAGCAGGGCATCGTCAAACAGTCATCAGACAACATAGACATGCCATACTTCAAGGCAATCTTCAGCGATGCGAGGCGGAAACAGCGCATGCTTATGAGATGATTCTGGAAAATAATTTCTCAGTAACACTCATCCAGGAATGTTAACCAAGCAATGGAAGGCTTCCTAGATTTAAATGTACCAGTCCACGAGTCTGAAGATCTACCTGTCTATGAAAAATTCAGTGGATTTTTTTTATAATGGCCCTCTTATCTGACTTGTTCTTTGCAAATGGGAATTTATCAATTCATTTGGATGGTGTAAGCGGAAGGCCTCACTAGTGTTTACATTACAGACTCGATAAAATTTCAGAGGCATTTTAAAAAAAGGCGTGAGCCCTTATGTATGAGACCATATATGATATCATAGCGAAAAAGTTTTAAGCAGCAAGCGCTCTCTATGGCGCTCCTGAAGATAATTCCGTCCAGACGTTGCATGAAATACACTGGTGTGCAAAAATTAAGGACGAGACGGTTTTTTCAATATAACTTTGTACA
>KK112850.1:0-13870 GCA_000611955.2 Stegodyphus mimosarum
CTATTGTAACGAGGTTCTTCTTCCTTACGTGCGTCTTTTCACAAGGGCTATGGGTCCTCAGTTACTCTTCATGGACGACAACGCTCGACCTCATCGCACAGTTACCATCGAAGAGCTGTTGGAGAGTGAAGGTATTGAACACATGGATTGGTCGGCAAGGTCTCTGGATCTAAATCCCGTCAAGCATGTACGGAACTTACTAGGGAGACCCGTGGCAGCACGTAACTTATCGCCAGTAACGATTCCGAAAGTGCGATTGGTGCTACAAGAGGAACGAGCAGCAGTGTCTCAACAGCTCATTAACAACCACATATCCAGCATGCACAAATGATGTTAAACCTGCCTAGCAGTCAGGGGAGATCATATCCCCTATTAAAGACCGGATGTTTCTTGCTGGGATCACAGGGATGCTTCCCATCACAGGGATGTTTCTGCCTTCAGTCGCATTGCGCTCCATGCTACTTTTTCAATAAAGCTCCTTTTTATCCCTCTGATTTCTTTTTTAGTAAGTGTTGCTTACATTACTCATGTCCTTACGTATTGGGGATCTTACGGTATTAAATGTGTTGATTTGGAAAGCTTTTGTACAAAGTTATATTGAAGAAACCGTCTCGTCCTTAATTTTTGCACACCAGTGTAGCTCTACTGTGTTTTGCTACAATCTACTAAACCAAGCCAACCACGCAAAAGCACCCACAAAAGTAGCGCTTCGCTAGAATTCGAACTGCTAGGATTCAGCAGTCCTAACCACTTAGACATTGATGGTTATTTTATCAAATGTTATAAACGTCAAACAACTTTTAAATACATATGCATATTTTCAGAATACTAATAAATTACTGTACTCTGAACATTTTAATTTCAGAACGGAATATATCTGTGATGTGTGATGAAAAAATTCCAAATAAAAATGATGTTCCACTATTAATTTGCTTCCGAACAATTTAATTTAAACTTTGCAAGGAAAATTGAAATAAAATCTTTTCCAGTGTGTGTGGATGCATACATGATAGTTACGTTTCTACTTTTCTGAGCAATCACCTGACGACTAGAATCATTTGAAGCGCAGTTAATTAAAATGACTTTGCATTTTTATGTCAGACTTTTGGTTTGTTTTAAGTAATCCCGCTTCAATCTTGAAGTTTGAGACTTTATACTGTAGCACTAATTTTTAAGAAACTTTATGTAAGAAACTATGTTCTTTCTCTTAAGGTACATTTTACGCAGCTTGTAAAGATTAAATAACTACAACTTTTATATATTATATATATGTAATGAGAACAAATTTAGAGAAGTACTGATGTGGGTACATTGAGACGTAGAAACGCAGACATATTGATTGCGCGTCACATACAGTGGATAGATAGTAGATACATATTGAAGAGGAAGAATTTTAATTACTTCGAACGCTAATCCGTAATGAATAGGAAACTTGACAGTTGAGGCAGATTAAATTTAATTTTTATTTAAATTTGCATTTGCGGCCACAATTCACTTGGCACTCTAATCGTGCCTGTTTTCAGAACATTTACATTTTTGAATACTATTACGATAGGAAGAGAGAGCAGCGAAATGCCGTCCAAGCAGCAACAAAGATACGAACGCTTGCGTATTTGTCCAATATGGAAGCTCATTAAGAGGATGATTTTAGTATAGGTTAGAAAAGTTTCAGTTATCAGAGTTCATGTTACCAATTAACTACGTCATGAGCGTTACGCAAGCTCTGTGGCATAGATTAATCTAGAAATGGTGCAGTCCAGAAATGTTGTTAATTTTTTTAGAATAAATAGGAAATAACCAAATTAAATAAGATGAATTAAAAGGTCATTACTAAATTAAACTATAAATTTTATTTACATTTTTTTTATTTTACATATTTAAATTCCAATTTAGGAGAGTCACTATGGTGAGAGAACTGACTGAGTACTTTTTTATTATTGTTCTTTATTTATTTTATTACTAGCTGAAGTACCCGATGCCAGTTAAGTTAGATTGAGTGTAATGCATCTAAACAACAGACAGAACCATACCGCTGTAATCCTTCTCTAATACTGATGCAAAAAATACGATTCATAATCATACATTTTTCAGTCTGATACGATATGGAACCCACATGTAAAATTTCGATAGCAAAATAAACTAATTCTCTCACATTATATCAGCAGCAATGGCACGCAGTTTTTAATGATTTTCGGCTTTCTAATCAAATGATCGTAAAAGCTCAATTCCCATTCAATATTTCACCTGTATTCAATTTTAGTCGATTAAATGTGGCAAAAAAATTGGTCAGAATTGATCAGAAATTAATAACGCGAGCAAATAAACAAACACACAAACAGACATTCTTCTTCATACGCATAGATTTTTTTAAAACTTAAAAATTTTGATTAACGAACTTCACGATTTGAAAGCGAGCAGTAGCAACACTTTTCGAAATAAAGCATTTTTATCTCCAACGCGTGAGACTCTGCTTACTCTGAAAAATGAATGCAAAAATTAGCGCTTTCAGACTTTTTAATTAATATTTCGACTGATTAAAATCGTACGAAGATGGTAATAATCGAAATTGCTTCCCACGAAATTTGGGAATCGGAAATAATGTAGTATTTAATGTTTGGCAATACTATTTTTATTTCGTCGTAAAACTTAGAAATTTTTTATTAACTAACTGTAGGATTTGAAAGTGAGCAGTGGCAACAACTTTCTAAATAAAGCATATTTTCATCTCCAGCTTGCAAGACTGTTGCCACTGTGAAAAATGAAGGCAAAAATTATCGTTCTTCCGTGTTTTTAATTAATATCTCTGATTTTAGCTACGTTTTTTTTGGAAAAAGGTTGTGATCAACCTTTTCCAAGATACAGAAAAGAATTGTAGAAAGTTTGATGACGATAGCTATAGTAGTGACTGAGTTATTAGAGGACAAACCAACAGACTTTCTTCTTTTAATCTATAAAGATTATTATTTTATTTATTATTATTCATTTTATTATTTTTTATTATTATTCTTTATTAGTAGTAGTAATTTTAAGATTGTAAGGTAATGTTGTTATACTAATTAAATTTCTTTGACATACCTTGAGCATACAAGTTATTTGTC
This sequence comes from Stegodyphus mimosarum, assembly GCA_000611955.2. Classification (NCBI taxonomy): domain Eukaryota; kingdom Metazoa; phylum Arthropoda; class Arachnida; order Araneae; family Eresidae; genus Stegodyphus; species Stegodyphus mimosarum. The sequence continues at coordinate 3,099 of KK112850.1, forward strand.
TAACCCGACTTTCGATTTTTCTGTCTTTAGTTTTTTTTTTTAATATCAACTGTATAATGTAATAGAATTTTTATGGCCCTAAGAGTAAATTGAATCTTTTAACTTTGATTTGTCATACAATACTAAAAGAATGTTCTCCAGTCACCGTGAAACGATGCAGTAAGTGATCCCGATCGCCTCCGTGGTACTTCGACCTTCTTCGAACTTCCTGTTTAATGCGACCTCGGTGAAGTTATTTTGATGACGTCTTCTGAATCCCTTATTGGCTATAACACGCAATAGCAGCAACTCGACGTTGTTGAAATCATTGTACACTGTGCGTTAGTTTTCACTGAATTGCTGAGAGTTATACCCCGCCGTATGCGTCATCCCTACCCACACTCCTCCTCCAAAGTCATATACAGGAAAGTTACTCAAATTCGACATACTGTGGACTGAGAGACTGACGAGTTTCCGAAAAGTAGATTTTTACGGAATAAGGGATGGGGTTTTTAGAGCTTTTAATATTTAATTGTAAATTACTCTAGACATATGTAGCATAATATTGGACACGGAAAAGTACAGCATAAAATTAAACTAAATTAATGTTGATTTTTTATGTCAAGTTCTAGCACAATAGGAATCACAAAAAGAACAAATACCCTAACATAAATGAGTAAAAAAACTTATATACAAAATTGAAAATAACTATTAGTAGTTGTTGATAAAAAAATATCATGTCATGGTAGATTGTCTTTCACACTCATTCCGTCGTCGTGCAGCTTCATCCCGTAGGCGACGGAGGAACAAAATGTCCATACCAGATGCACATTGCTCCGCCATAACAGAACATTTCTTCAGTCCTTCATTATTATTCATCATTTTAGTTTTTCTGTTGTCTTCAATCTCTTCGATTTCTGATTCATCTGAATTTTTCCCACGTTGTGGATAAAATTTTCTTTCTTTTCCCCAATGCAACTATTTCTGCATGTCCTAAAATTTCACAATTTTCATCTTGTCTTATTCATTCTTCAAAATCACTATCAGTAACTTCTTCGCAGCCTGGAATTTTCTTAAGTAAGTCAACTATTTCACAAATTTTTTGTTTCTTCTCTGCTTTCGTGAAATTCGTTTCCTGAATGGTCCAGCAACATTCTCCAGGAACGAACGAGGCTTATCTGCTCGATTTCACTCAAAGAACGAGCTATCCCTCTAACAATATGGCTCTTATATATATGTTCTGCATCAGAATGGGATGTGGCATTGTCTAGAATGCGAATCGCCTTTCTTGATAGAGTTTTTTATTTTAAAAACTTTTCCACCGATGGAGCGAATTCCAGCGGTTTCGAAGAGAGCATTCGAAAATCCAGACCGGTCTCATCACAATTATAAATTTGATCTCCAGATATACTATCCTTTTCAATTAGTTTGTGGAAATTATTCTTGTCTATTGCAGCATTTTGCAAGTTAGCAGATACCTTTTCCTCACAAATGTTTAAATGCCCGATGCCATACCCCTTTTTCCATCTGTCGAGCCAGCCATCACTAGCAGTAAACCCATGCCTTTCTTGAAATTCATCAGAAAAGTTTAGGGATTTCCCTTGTAAAACTGGTTTTCGTGTTTGTCACCTTTCGTACTTTTTCTCTCTTTTAAACTATCCGTATATGCATTTTTCACACACCAAGACTCAATTTTGGACCCCTTCTTTTTTCACTGTATTAAAGTAGTCTGTCCGACCGCTAAATCCATGGTAATTTTGTTTAAATTTTCCCCTTTGTCCAGTCTTTTTAAGGCATCTAGTTTCATTTCCATCGTCAAGTTAGTTTGCTTTCTTTTCTTCCCGAACGGCATTTTCACTTCACAGGATATCAAAAATTCCCCAAAATATGTTAACACTTATACGCCTGGATGTGAAGTGAGGAACGATACTCGCAGTAAACTGGTGTGGGTTTAGTTTAAAATAAAATGCAGTCACAAATTTTCAGACAAATCTCCTAACGTTTCGCAGCAGCAGAAAGGATGTCATCCAGCGGCCAGATGTTACCAGACTTTATCCTCGAAAGAAGCAAACAGCGTTGCCAAGTATTACAATATATTTTGAAATTTGTTAGGCAGTTCCAAGAATTAATGGAACAAATGCGAAAACGGCAAAAATTACAGAAAAGAGCACTCAAATCTTTGAACAGAACAGCAAAGACCTGCACATAGATAGTAATTTTATTACAGTATGTAATATTTGATCTGTTTGGCTAAGAAATATCTTTAAAAAATTCCTAAAAAGTTGTCGAGTTATACGGAATGTCGAGTCGAGTTTGCGGGACTCTACTGCACCTAGTATGTGCATCCTCTACAGTGCTGGCTCCATGTCTATTTTCTGATTCGTTTTTCTGTCCGTTCTGTTTTTTGTTCCGCTTTCATACTAATTTTTCCTCGTCATCCTTAATTTTTGTTAATAATAATGGGAAAGTTCTGTTGCTGCTTTTCAGCTGGATTTCTTTCATTGCAGTATAACACACTAAAGCTTTGGGCCTATTTTAAGAAAAATGTATGCATGTCCATTGATATATTGAAAAAACATTGAAGCATATCGATAGATAGTTAAAAGGTCCAAATTATGTTTTAAAATTAGGGTTATCCTGATTACAGATTAATTAGTATCGTGATGGTTGTGTGTTAGGTGTGAAGATGTTAAATAACTTTAGTAACATAGTGGTTTCGCTTACCAAAGGTAGGTTCTTGACCTTTGCCGTGTCATGGGGAGCTGCCCAATACATAACACCACAGTGAGGGCTTCCGACCTAAGGTGTGAACCAAGCGGAATAATGCCCTCACAGTGAAGGACATTCTACAACCTGCTACCGCCACCGCCAGGGGAGCCCAGCAGACTAGCGGCATATATTTAACTAAATTCGAAGTTTACGGAGTCACAATTAAGCTTGGTTACAATGTACATTTTGGTATCTTTCGTCAACAATACAATATTCAATATTTGAATTACATGAGTATGCTATATAACAGAATTCAATCTATAAGTACAAAAGTACAATATAATATGCATGCATAAGTGAGTACTCATGCAAAAGTTGCACTTGCACAAGTATTAAGGTCAAGAGTTCAATAGTCCATATGTGAGTTAATCACGCTGAAGGTACGAGTAGTCCATTGGTACATAGTAAAAGGACGAGATATAGTTCGTAATCAATGTGCACTGATACCAACAAGTTCATTAGCAGTACAGTCAATTTAGTAAATTTATAGAAGGTATACAGTTAGGAGGCAATAGTATGATTATTTACAATTAACTCAACCAAATCAATGACAGTTGTATCATACAATAATGTAGTTATACACATTGTGCTAAGTATGCACTTAACCACGTAGGCAAATGATAGAACATTACCAATTAGACTTAAAGTACTTGTTTACACTATGCTTATACAAAGTTATTAATTGACACATATATCATACACAATTTCTAATAAAACAAACACAGTAATCATACGAGATTGCAGAAAAACACATTATATCATGCAGAATAATTATACGCAATCTCGAATAAAACAAACGCAGTATTCATACGAAATTGCAGAAAAACACATTATATCATGCAGAATTACTATTAAACGCAATATGCGAATAATTACGGAATTAATTAAACATTACATACATATTGCCCACGTATTAATCACTACCCAACAAAGATACATGTTGAAATAATATTATTTTCACATGTGGGGGCAATTATTTACAAGTTTGCATAAGATTCCAACCAATTTTCCACAACACATACATACATTTACGACAATAAAATATTTACACTATTAGGAGCAAATATTTACAGACTTGCATAAGATACGAACGATTACATACTTAGGTAATAAAAATTACATAAGTAGAAACGATTATTTACAAGTGTGCATAAGATACCAACAATTTATTGTTAATAATGAAATATACTCAAATAGGAGTGATTATTTACAAGTTTGCATTACATTCCGACAGTCAGATCAGAAAGAGAATATACTACGAAATAACTATTTATCACAATATGACGTCATAATGTTTTACATTGCAGTATACTATAAGACAGTGTTATTAAAATATTTACATATAGTAATAAACAACTTAATATAATATAGATAATACTAAATTTACAATGTGATGCGATATTGCCTAATTGATAGTGCTAATTTTACAATTTTACAATATGATGCGCTAGTACTTAATTGATAATATTAGTTTTACAATATGCTATTACCATACATTCAATAATGTGAACACAAACTATAAACTTGATGAGATCTATTAAAGCAAGCCCCTAATAAGACAGTATACACTATTTTACACAAAACGTAATGGTATTTAGAATTTCACATTTGAATTGGTAACCTTATGAAGATCACCTTCTGAGAATTGTGCGATTACACATGTGAAGTACATGATGTGTGGCATGCTAGAACAGTACGACAGTATTATTACAATATTTACATACAGTAATAAACAGCTTGAAATAATAAAGATCATACTAATTTTGCAATACAATACAATAGTACATAATTGAAAATACTAATTTTACAAATGATATTACAATATATCCAATAATATGAAAACAGACTAAAAACCTGATAAGGACCATTAAGGCAAGCCCATACTATGTCAAGACACAGTATGTTACTCAGAAATGAAGAGGTATAAAAAGGTCACCTTTTAGATTGATCACATTATGGAAGTCACCTTATGAGAATTAAACAATTAACGTGTGGATTAAAACAATGTCGTGCAATATTAGACTGTCCATTGATAGCCTGGTTAAGTCTATTATTGAGACATTCAAACATATGTTAAAAATATTTATATAATGTGCAGAAATTAAGAATGTAAGCCGTAATGAGCTCGGAGTCTCCAATTATGACCAACCTGAAAATTTATCACTACAAATTTTATAGATATTAATTAGTCTTTGATGAGAGCCTGGGTATTCTATTAAACTTTTAATCCAGTCCGTACAATATCTATCAGCTGGTAGCCTCATATGAAATGGTGCAGTAAAAGTACACTCTGTCATGAAGTGGTCTGGGGTACCTCTGATGCCACAATCACAGCTGTCATTGTCTCTAAGACCAAACCGGAATAAGTAAGATGGAAATGGTCCATGGCCTGTTAGGAAAGCCGTAATAGCTGGCGAGTGCGCATATAGATTGTGCGAGACGTTCGGGAGGTACATAAATGTACGACGACCAGTGCAATCATTGGACCATCTTCGTTGCCATTCCACCATTAATAGAGAATTGGTAATTTTCTTGAGGTATGAGCTAGGGAATGGAAGTACAAGCTCGGGTAACGTTGTACTAATGGCTGCCTGTTTTGCCAAGGAGTCTGCACACTCATTCCCCTCTATACCGGAGTGTGCTGGTACCCAGCTGAGTAATGGCCTGAGGGTTAGGGGTATATTTAGAAGTAGCCATTTAATTTCTAAGACTATTGTATTTTGACAATTAATGCCCGCAATGGCCTGTAAGCTTGACTTAGAGTCTGTGTAAATGGTGACCTTTTCTTCAAATTGCTTGCTAACTTTTAGTGCCTTTTTGAGTGCTATTAACTCTGCCTGGAAAATAGAATTGCCTTTGTGTAATCTTCTTCTCCATTTAAACCTGCAATCCGAATCTGAATAGATGCAAAGACCACAGCCCGTTCCAGAGTCCATATGAGAGCCGTCTGTATAGATTTTAATATCGGTCTTAGAGATCGGGTCATAATCTAAGGAAATGTGATCCTCAAAGTCATGGAGCGTTGGGAAGTTAGATGATGTTGTGTGTTTACGCTCGTAATCCACTGCGAGAAGTGATTTATTCCATAGAACAGAGTCTTTGTTCAGTCGTAGGACATTTGAGATGGCCGATTCTCTTACCGCTATGAGATCTATAGGGGCTATTCCAATCAGAACTTGAAGGTTCGAGGTTGAAATCGTCCTATAGCCTCTGCTAATTTGCAGTAGTTGCATTCGCTGAATTGATAGGAGAATGCGCCTCTCCTGTGCTGTTAAATTAATTGCCCACACTCCCGATCCATATAGTATGATTCTTTCGGACACTGTTTTATACCATTTGCGTAACAGTTTGCTGCTTGTTCCCCAGTTCTTGCCAGCCGTCCTTTTGAAATGGTCATTAAGAATATTGATTCGTATACGTAGATCTTTTAAGTGTGGGACCCAGGACAAGGTTGAGCTGATCACGATACCAAGATATTTAAACTCATTTACCACCTTAATTGGTGATCCGTACTACTTGATGGATGGCTTGCGTCTTAGGGGACGAGTGGCTCCCACAGTCATAGCTTTGGTTTTAGTAATTAAAATCAATATTTTATGTGTTCTAGTCCAGTCACTGAATAGGTCTATTATGTATTGTGCATTGGCTTCCAATTTCGAGCGTTCATTAATTACGATCAGAAAGTCATCTGCGTGGGCTATGACATTAAAATTTTGTAGTGAGTTCACGAGCTTTAGCGCAGAGTTGGCAACTATTGTCCACAGAATGGGGCCTAAACATGATCCCTGAGGACAGCCACGTCGTAATTTCTGCTTGATAATGCCCGATCCGGTGGTAATTTGAATATATCTATTCTGTAGAAAGTGCCTGATTAAATCTATTAGGTCTCCCGGACCCCCCATGGCAACCAGAGCATCAATGATATCCGGCCATTCATAGGGAGTCGAAGGCTCCCTGTATATCGATGCTGATGAGAAGTGAGTGCATTCCTTTTCTTCTATTGTCTTGAACTATTGCTAGAAGCTCCGAGAGTGTATGTTCTGTTGAACAGCCTTTAAGGAATATAAACTGGTTCTTTTGAAGAACTTTTTTGGTATTAAAGAAATATTGTAGCCTGCTGTTCATTACTCTCTCTATTAGTTTACCCATTGCAGGTAGTAGCGAAATGGGTCTATATGATGTAGGTGACATAGGATCTTTACCCTGTTTATAGAAAAGAACTATCTCAGCAGTTTTTGTAGAGTTCGGGAAGCCTCTCAGTCTCCAGCTAGCTCTTACCAAAGAAACTATTAAGTCTGGTGTTATGTCAAATATGATTTGCAGAATTCTATTGTCTATGTTGTCTGGACCAGGCGCTTTCTTCGGGTTTAAGTTATTAATAATGTGTTTAATTTCCTTATGATTAGGTAAGTGAACTGTTGGATTGGGAAGCGATTCATAGTTTTCGAAGCGTTGTCGGACTTCTCCCTGCTCTGCCGTATCATCTTCAGATGAATGCTCTTTGAATAAACTCTGAAGAATAAACCTGATGACTTCTTCTGGAGATTCTGTTTGGGGGACTAGCTCCGTCGGAAGAGTCGTTGGTCGAAATATCTGATTTGTTGCTATGTGAAATGTCTTGCCAAAAGAGTCCGTAGTTGAGGTGCAAAATCGTTGCCATGAAGTTTCTTTTGCTTGTTTTATCATGCGTTTATAATTTGCATGTGCTCTCTTGTATTGTATGAAGTAAATCTGTCGTTCAGCTGGGTCATATTCTGCCTGGGCTCTTCTTCTCACAGATCTCACTCTTTTTCTTTCATTATTAAGATCTGAGGTCCACCATGAAGTCTTGCTGGGAGGTTTAAATTTTTTGATGCGAAATGCTTGACTGCAAATACTGATGCAGAACTGTATAAAATCATCATAAGTTCGATCGAAATCAGCAATGGAGTTACAGTTATTAAATTTATATGTGAACTGGTCAGCCCGCAGAAGGAGAAGCTCTTTAAAACGCCTGTGATTACAGTAAGAGGTCTTGAAGCGTTGAAGTAGGTTGTAAGAGAATGAGGAGGAGATATTATAAGAAATCAGGCAGTGATCGCTTAGGGTGACTGTATCTTCTACCTTCCAATCAATAATTCTTGAAGCTGGACGGCGATTGGAGATTGTTAAATCTGGCCTTCCTCTTGCTCTAGGAGTTAGAAACGTGGGTGGAGAAAAGACTTAGTTACAGATTGTTAATTGCCGTTGATTGATAAATTCAAGGACTTTAATGGATCTTGCGTTATCTGACTGGGCGCCCCATAGAGAATTTGTTGCATTAAAATCTCCTCCTATTAACATCGCTGAGTCATCTGCTGGTATCTGAGATTCGAGTTCTATAAGGAGTGCGTTAATGTCTTTGCTTGGAGGGAAATAAACGGATACAAAGACAAAATTTCCAGACAAGGAGTTTAAAATTATAGAGACAGTGTGTTCCGTCCTACGAAAGAGAAGTGGCGCACAAGGTCCATTATAGGATATTGCTGCTAAGTTATTTATGGAGAAATAAGATTTAATTCGGGATGGAGCACCTATTAAAAGATTTTCTTTTGTGACATATGGTTCCTGTATAAATACCACGTCAGTTTTACGTTCAAGTAAGGTATTGGTAAAGAGACTCGTAGCTGCAGTAGACCTTTGTAAATTACATTGTAGAGCAGAGATGGTGTCTTGAGATTCTAAAGCTGTCGGAATCAGTTCTGAGTCCCGACCCTCATTAGTCTTTGGAGTTCCGCTCTGTAAGTTTGACATTGTCTAGAGTTTGCTGTGTGATTGCAATCGTAATCAGTATTTCCGGACTTATTGGATGTGATGCAGTTAAAACACTGGGGTGCTTCCTTGCATGAGCCTTCGTTACAAGTGTGTTGTTGCGAACACTGTACACAAACGGGAGCCTGTTTACAGTTTCTACTGGTGTGCCCAAAGGATTATTTGAAGCAAGGAAATGAAAAATATACTGCAGCATAAATTAGGAAGTTGCCGTACTTTGCCTGTAAAGTTGCTTAGAAGTATGACCATACGCTTGTATCAAAAGTAGTCCAACAGGCAATGTTGTATGTCCGTGCGTGGAACCAGGTATTCTTTCAAGAGGCTTGTAGGGTCGAAGTCATGCAGAAAGGTACTAGCCGAATAGAGGCAAAACTGCGTCCATTCAGTTTCTGCAAGTGTCTCCTCTTTTTGATGTTAGAAATAATAATCATATATTTTCTATATTCAAGATAAACTGTATCTCTCAAAAATCCCAAAGCAAAATCAGTAGAAAAGTCAAAATATCATAAATCACAGAAAAGTCCTTAAAGCAGTTAAAATAATTAAAATTCCAGTTAAAATTCTAAAATTTCCAGTAAATACAAAGTTCTACGCAAATATCCAATAACTCGACCAACGGGCTAAAAACACGTTGGAACAGTGCACCCAATTATCAACTGGTTGCTTCTGGTAATTTATTTTCACGTTTTAGCAATTTTTCCCAACAGGCAAAAAGACATATCACTGAGGTGCAAAACAGGAAGATTTCAAAGGTAAACAAACGTCCGCCGCGCTAAGCCTAACGTCACTATGAGAATTAAAACACTGAAATCTCAATAATAAGTGCAATATCCGATTGAAATCCAGCATACAAGCAGAAAACAGAGTAAGTGATCATATTCTTTAGTTAAATTCACCAAAAATATACGATGTAAATAATTATAAGCTAAAAACTTACTCAAGATCCGCTAATGAACTACTTCGTATGCACAAATTTCAAACTTGTATTTTCTTCAAAGGTGACGCCAGAACCACAAATCCAAGCAGTAATTTCCCACACAGGAACTCAAAAGCTTTCAATAAAATGCACTTTCACAAAATAAATCACAAAATTCACGGAATTATAAACGTTTCATTAAGAGCGCTCACAACATCCATCCAACATGTCTCCTGACATGCGCAAAACTTTAGCTGTCCAATACAGGTGACAGGTGACGGAGGACGGGGACACCTGATGTCTAACAAAGGTAAGCAGATATATGTCCCACGCCCTCCACTATCTTGAACCGGCAACTATCGAGTCCCAGGAGACTTGCCTCGGGAATGCATTTGCTTCTCTGTGAAGTTGCATGAACGAACACGGACCTGGATGATGTTTCATGAATACATTAGCTGCGTGAATAATGAAGAGGCCCGGCTACATTTACAAAGACTGTTTATTCATTACGACATGATAGATTTTGCTTCATACTGATAGTTCGTGGCTCGCCACTGTAAAATCCTTTCTCCTATTCTTAACACCGAAAAACGGTATACTCCTGCTCCGAATGTACTCCACAGCCTTCATTATAGCAGCCAACTACTCCAAAACGATGAGCGCGGACGAAAAATCCGCAAGTAGCAAACTCTAGAAGAAAAAAGAAGAGAGCTGTAGCACGCATTAAATGAGAGAATGAATTATAAGATATTTTCCTTCTCTCCGCTTAGAAGAAAAATTTGTTTAACAGTCTATTTTCAAATTTCCCTTTCGAATATCATCAAATGGAAAGATCATTTCCATAATAATAATAATGTTTTCCAAGCGTGCTTCTCAGCTATAAAAGCAGCGATTGAAATAGTCATCCTCAAAAATCTAAACAAATTTACAATAAAATCTGATACCCAAGCAGCTATTTTAGCGATTAAGAATCCGTTACCTTCCTTTCCATTGATTTCCGACATAAATTCGCTCCTCACAAAAATTCCAAACTACAAAATTCAAATTTTATGGATCAAAGGCCATAGTGGCCAATTTGGTAATGATCAGGTAGATGAATTAACTAAAGATGCAGCTCTTAATCAAGATGGTATTGAAATCACCCTTCCATGGAATAGCTCAAAACTCAAGTACTGACTAAAACAACTTGCTTCAAAGTCTTGGGAAGAATTGTGGAATAATGTTTCACAGGAAAGACGCACAAACCATTTGATCCCCAATGTAAACTTCACATCTCTGTTCACGGATCATTCATTAAATTACTATATAACTGGACACG
>KK112850.1:13885-24479 GCA_000611955.2 Stegodyphus mimosarum
TGCCCAAGAAGTATAGTGAACTCCGATATCTGCATATGTGGAGAATAGGGAACTCTTGGATCATTACTTTTTCTCATGTCCTTTAACTGAGGATGCTGGCATAAAATCCCCACAAACTGATGTCCTGGCATTCCAAAGATTTCTAATTGAAGATAAATATCAGTATGCGAAGTTTCAAAAAATTATGCAACGTCTCTTCCTACGGCCTAGATATTTGTTAAGTATAAGTTCTCCTGCTCCACAAATTTAGTGACTGGGAAATTTACGCAAATGACTGACAAAGCACATTCTCACAGAGTTATTAACTGCGGTTGTGGATGTCATCATAGCATACGCATGAGCAGACAATGAAAAGCTACTAATATATCTTGAAAGCCATTTGAGTAAAGCTTTAGTATAAAGAAATCGGATTTGCTGAAAATAATGTTTTGCTCCAAGATAATGGCTGACCCTTTACTGGTGCTTCGGTATGTGTAGCAACACCTGAAATCGATCCGTGAATACTAGAAAAAGTTATATTATTCGGGAAAAAAAATCTTTTCAGATGAGGAAGTTAAAAAAGGCCACGCCCACAGTGCTAGATGCACGTCGCAGACAACCTATTTCTTATTTTTTGATTAGTTTATAAAATACGGTGGAAAATGCATTGCAGTGTGAAAGACTCTAAGTTTAAATAGAAGCAAGTATAGGGCTTATCTGATCATCTCACTCTGAATAGAAGAAGCAAACTTCAAGCTTTTCATTCAGATTTCATAGACAGTCTGCTTAAAAAAGGGCTTTTTCCCCCTCCAGAATTAGAACCCGCATCTGATCTGAAGCACGATGTTTAGTTCAACATCATTGCCTTTCATGTTAAAATTTATGGAAATATAGAATAGTATTTTCTGAAAATGCGAACATTGTCGTTAACACATTATTATGAAATTATAATGGGGAAATGTAAAAAAATGTACGCTTTGTTGAAGATTAGTAAATCTTTCAAAGAAAGACCTCCATTGATACTTCCAGTTTACAATAATGATTAATCGTTTTGAAAGTAGGTTTCGTGTGGTATTTTAAAAAAGGCTGGAGAAAATAAATGAATGATAATTTAAAACAAGGCCATTAAAAGAGTGCCACCGACCGACGAAATAATAAAAATTTAAGCGAAATTATTTCCGTCTATTCGGAAGCTTCACAGTGATTACTTGCTAAAGAACTTCAATTCAATTCATGAGATTTTGACCAAAAAAGAAATATCTTTTAGTCGCGAAATAAGCACATAAAAATTATGTATGTTGAATACAGCAGAAAGATTTAAAACAAATAAAAACGTATCTAGATCCCGGATTCCATTGCCACTGGTTATGGTACGTAATGTTTTAAGATTGTTTGGAAATTAAAACACTAAATGCGTCATAGCTGTCTACAGGGCTGCCTAAAAGTAGAAGTCCAAATGTCTCAAGGGAAAAAAAGTGACGCTTTGTTTTAAGGATGCATAACTCGCCGCTTCCTATCAGCTCTTTCCATAGAATAAAACTGTCAATTTTCAGCACTATTCGCAGGTTATGCAACATTTGCTGCTAAGAATTGTTAGACTAAGCTGGAATGCTGGAATATCGAAAGGCAATGAGCTGGTATTTGTTGCATAACAAGCACTTCGCTTCAAAAAAATTTCCCTAATTGCCCTAATTTTTCAAAAAATAAAAGGTTATCTGTTGTGAGTTTCAATCTAATTTCACGTTTTAGTTACTAACTTGTTTATCCTTTCTAGGCTATAGTCCACTTACCAATCTCGCCTTTAACTTAAATCTAGACAAATACAACGAGAAAAAATCAAGCTAAAAGTTTTTTTCATAGCGAACATGCACGTTAAAATGAAAAACTTAAAATTTGAAGTCTGGAAAGGCAACAAGTTAAATATATGCCAAAGAAACAGGAAATCAAACACCTAATAACCGGTTCGATGAAACGTAAACATGATATCTAAGCACAAATATTTACAAAAGCCGGAAGGGCACTCACTACAAAAATCACCACGTAATAATATATGTATGCGGAAACACAAGAAAACTTCTTGGCTGGTATTGTTGTTAACACTCTCTCTGTACTCTCGACTGCTATTTTACTCTTTCTTAATTTACATTTCTGACGGAGCTAATGGAAGAAAGCAACAATACAGATAGATTTAACACCACCAACAACAAAAAAATAACGTGCTAAAGAAAAATAATCATTACACAGTATCTGCCGCTAGAGCTAGATTTGCCATCATAGGATTACCTTGTTTCTCAAAAAGTGATAATGACGGGGAGAGAGACTATTTATAATTCATTGTCATTGAAGCACATGAGTTGCTGTGGACCACCAAAAGCTGTACTCAAAACAGGTTGTAGGTATTTATTCATGCGAGCGGGCCAATATTGTACTGTTGCAAAGGCAGCCTATTTTAAAAAGTTTGATTTTTGACAAAATATATGATACTCTGTATTTATTTAATAAATTTTGCTTTCTTTTTCCATGCTTCCATAGTTTTTGTTGTTAAAAGTATACGTCTCATTTTTGTCCATTTCCATGATTCTTTGGCAAATGAAACTGTTCATTTCAGTGTTTCAAAAAATAGATATTCTTGTTGTTATAAATAATGAGCAACTGAAAATGTTTCAGAGGATCACACTCAAAATAAGAGTTTTATTTGGATGCAAACTTTAGAAAATTCTTTTTCTTAAAGTTGTAAATCAATTTTTCACAACATTACTCAATGTTTTCTCTTAAAAATAAAACTATTTATCTGGGCGTCGTTTGCAAACATTCGTTATTCATATATAGGTTACTAAGAAAATAAAGGATTGTTATAACTTAACAATTAATTAAATTAACAACTGAGTACGAAATAACTTTGAAAATAGTATTTTTTCTTCACAAGCGTATAATGAAAGTAATTAAAATATTTAAAAGTTCCAAAATGATTAAAAAGCAGCGTCTGTAATGCAATTTGTAACTGAAAGTAGGCTTTTATAATGGTACGCAAGTAAAAAATAACGGAGAAAAAAATATGTTCATAATTATTATCTCTTTCATTTAAATTAAGAATTTATGCCAATAAAAATCAGTTCTAAATACATTTCAGCAATAAATAAATATATAAAATTGGTGGTAAAATTATTCTTCTTGCAAATTCGTTAATTTTGATTAGATTTTCTAATTTTCTTGTTAACATTTTTATTTTAGTTACTAAAGTATCTTTCTTTAGCTAAAAATAAAGTAAAATCATAATTAAATTGTAACTGAATTATTAAAGAACAGGTGATGAGTCTTATTATATTTTGACATCAGAATGTATTTCTTTTTCTGTCTTTTTGTTTAATGCTGCTCTCGCGATGTGTTATTCTTAAAGAAATACTATAGCGATGAAAATGAATAACAATACTTAACACTCTTATTATGCCCCTCCAGAGGAAAAGTGGTCAATAACTCTGACGACCATAGCCAGGCTCAAATTCCGAAAGCATGGATGTAATTTGTCCGCCGATTCATAGGAGGCTACTATGCCTATCCGTTAGTTGCCTCCGTAATAAAGAGACCACTACTTACGGCCTTAATAGTGGCCAACGCCTATAAATGACTAGAGTCCGCCATTGGAAAAATATATATATATATATATAAATTATTATTTGAGTTTGCTGGGACGAAGGGCACGCACCTGCTTACCTCTGGTAGAGGCCATGTGCCTCAGTTCTCCGTCATCTGTTGAATTTTATGTGATGCAAGTACAAAGAAAGTTTAATAAATGAAGTTGAAAGGGAAAAACAGATAGTTTGCGTATGTCAGCTTATTTTGAAAACTGAATACTGATACGTTGAAAGGAAAAACTGCTGGAAGAAGCTATCCACAGTATTGTCTTTTTATAAATCTTCCATGTAATATGGAAGATATGATATTCATAAACACTCTCTCAACGGAATGCTTCTTCTGTCTCACAATACGCATTTTTGCTGTGCATTAGCGCGTACACATGTCTCTCTATGTTAGCTTTCTCCGTAGCATGTTATTAACTTGAAAAATGACTGGATTGAGGATATGAGCAAAATCAGTCACAAGAAAATTAATTTGTATGCATGTTTTGAAATTCTACGCAACACTGCGAATAATATGAGATCAATAAAAGAAACCCAAGAAAGTTAAAGCAGTGATCTTTTCATATGCTCCCCATTATACTCGAAAACAAAGCATGCAGCGAAAACTAGCCATAGAGAAACAAAGCAAATGAAGCAACAATGGACAAAGGCGAAGAGAGAGAAAAAGAATAATGGAAAAACGTCAATGAAACAAGCTATTAATACTCTTTATTTCGGCAGCTTATATGCACATGATAAACAAATGAAATAAAATAGAAAATATAGCATGAAAGACTATAAGAAACATAATATCCCTTTCTTCGAGGGGATTAATTAACAACAGATGGATACAGAGTTTAATGCCACTGGGAATTTCTTTATCAAAATACTCTTGAATTGTGAATGGGTAGAGGCTTGCTCGAATTAATTTTGATGCTAGCACATGTGAATGATTTAAAGTTTACTAAGTAATTATAAAAATTAAATGTTAAAGAAACAGGGTTTGCAGATTGATTACTGCTAACTTAATCTGTAGTTGTTAAATAATCATGATTAATTTATGTAAATTAAATTAATTAAAGATTATTTATTTGACTTTAATTAAAATAAAATAAAGCAGGGTTAAATGCACTTAAACAAAATATCTATTTATCAATCTTACTGCTGAAATGTACGAGTATGTTATAGAGGGATCCAAGATTTAAAGTGTGAGGTGAAATACTCCCCTCCTCCCCAATAAAAAACTTCAGTTTGAAAACTTTTAGATTGCAATCTAAGACCTCAAAGCGTTTTATAATTAAAGCTTCGAAAAATTAAAAATTATAAGTTTAAACGAAACTAAAATATGATCTTCGAAGAGGATTTCAATTTAAAGTCTAAAAAATTAGACTGAGCCGTTATTATAAGACTACTAGTTTTAAGAATTATTCTCCCAGAAATTAAAGACATAAAGCCTAAAATCTTATATGTAAAATAAGCTGTTCAAAATAGTAAATCTAAATCATTACGATATTTTTTATCGTATGACAACACTTATGGATTTATTCAGTAAAGCAAAAATTTAATTATTCAAGATGTAACTGCATTTAAAATGCTGGTTTGCTTTCACATGAGGCTTGCAGCTATTTCTTTCAAATGACAGAAGGTTCTGAGAAATCAGCAACCTGAAAGCAATATACACCTTGAAGATGTTTCTTTGAAGGTAATTAAATACTTACTGCACTCCTGAATATTTTAATTAAAACAAAGATTTGTTGATGCAAAAAAATAAACTGTGAATTTCGCTGCGTACTGACATAACGTAAATCTCTTTCGATTTTTATAGTATTTCTTTTAAAACTATTAAGAAGAACTCAGAAGTTAGTAAAAACACAGCACTTTTTTCCATTGGTAGACACAAGTCGTCATAGACGTTGACCACTATTAAGGTCGGAAGCTGTAGTAACTTTATTACGGAGCCACCTAATAGGTCAGCTACTATTGCCTTCTATGAAGGAGCAGACAATAATTTACGTCCACGCCTTCTCCTAAATTCTAATCCGTGCCCTTCGGTACGGCAGTCACAGTCACTACACACTTTCCCGTCTAGAAAGCAAAAATATAGTAGTTACTATAAACTAAAATAGCAAGTTTTATCTAGTGGCTGATAAACCGGGCCTAACAAAATGATAAAATTAAAAAAATTTCAAGTTATTAACCAACTTAATTATGCCAAATAATGTAACTCAAAGATATGCACTATACGCCTAATTACAGCATAATTAAAACTTGTAATTAAAAAACATTAACCCGCAGCAGACAATTCTTTTCATTCAGAGAGATTTAGAGATATAGAGAGCTCTCTTTCCCGTTCATAAACTTTTGCCTCGACCAAACAATCACCTAAATATTAACTTGGTTTGGTTCAGTTATGGCTAAGAATTCAAAGGATATCTGCCTAAGGGAAGGGAGCCATCGAGGAGGGCTTTTTAGGGAAACTGGCTTATACATACTTTACACATGGAAATGCCTATGCAGCCAACCCGTGGGCCTAGAATCGAACTAGCGCCATTCAGCAATTTTTACCGCTTGGCTGTCGGTGGGCCAAAAGTATTTATGGGATTTAGGACCTCGTATCTAACTACTCGATAGCAACACCTCTGAGTCAAGCCATGGAGCTCACAACATTTTAGATAATAGCGCAATCTATTATACATTTGTTGGTGTAAGGTTTCTTTCCAACTGGCCATTAAATAATGCAATTGTCTGGCCTTAAAAGAAAACACGGTGAAAAAATATTTTTAACTTAAATTAAATTTTCTTTCACTGTTTGTGCCAAGAATTAAAATTTTATATTCGAGGATTTACTACTAAAAACTAATCTGTTACAATTATATACAGTTAATAATATTTTGCTTACAAATCCACATAAAGCATTTGATGCAAAAGCTAAAAAAATATGCAATATAGCAAGGAATAATCTTTCTGCTGCTGCTGCTGAAAAAAAAGATATGAAAAGTATGTATCTATAGGCAATATAATTAGATTCTTTAGTCTGCTGATGCTTAACCATATCTCTCACATTCATTCTTCGAGCTGCTTCGTCAAAAGAGACGAAGAATGTCCGTTGCAAAATCAATATTTCCTCGTAATATCGCAGAATTTCTTCTTCAGTTGTTAGCATTCCTTCACTGTGATGGAAAAATTAAGAAGTCATCTTAAAGTTTTTAGCTCCTACCGCTTCCTCATCCTTTAGATTTCAAATTTTTCTATCAGGAGTTCAACAATTTCAATGCCTTCTTAGAAGGTGATGATCTCATTTTGCTTCCCGACACCTGAACATCACCTCCAGTAATTTCCTTGTAGCTTGTAATCCTCATTATTTAGTCTACTGGCCTAGACTTTTTTTACCTTTCCTGGGTTCTGAGGACTTATTTTCCAAACTGTTAAACAAAATTCAGCAATGTATTAGTATAGAAATAGTAACAAATTAGTTTGGATTAGGTAGAATGCATAGGCATAATCCTATCTCAAGAATAAAAGACCCAGACGTTCACTCCATCAGTTTCCTTAAACTCTTCAATCATATCTTGTATGTCAAGAGTGGGACTATGAATAAAGAATATAGGGAATTACTTTTTTACCAGATGAGGCATAATTTTATACCCTAAATTATGTTTTGCTAATGAAATGCTGTGTCAAATATCACACTGAATTTTTTTTTTGTAATATAAAAAAAATACTTTTTCCTTTCACTTATGAGCACTGTTACGAAAAATGATTTGAAGATCATTTTTATGTAACGTAGAAAATTTCACTTCTCGATTCTGCTTGGACATACTAATTTGAGGCAGTTTGATAACATGCAATTTCTGTCATGAAAGCGAATTAATCACTAAAAATCACCTGTTTCTAACATAGCAAACTACGTGCGGAAAACGATAATGTAGGCTAAAGTTTTCCCATTGTTACATTAAATTCATACATTTGAAATAAACTTTCCAAATACTTATACAGATCTAGGGTATCATTAATATCCGTATTTTACACTCACGTTTGTGAAAATTGCAACACCAAGAAGGAATCGTCATAATTGAATGCAATTTAATACACAGTTGAGTGGTAGTGGTACAAATAAATGATTAAATGTTCAAAGCAAACAAACAAGAACAAGAGATCAGAATCAGTATTTTGTGTGGCCACCACGCGCCGCAATAAGTGCTGCTACACGACGTGGCATGGAGTCAAACAAAGTTTGAATGTCTGACTGAGGAAGAGCATTCCATATCGTTTGTACGCGTACCCAAAGTTCGTCTGCAGACGCAACAGGACGAGGATCACGAGCAAGACGCCGACCAATGACATCCCACACATGTTCAATTGGCGACATATCCGGGGAACACGCAGGCCAAGGAAGAAGCTGTACTTGCTGCGCTGCAAAGAAGGATTTAACAATCCGAGCAGTATGAGGGCGGGCATTGTCCTGTTGAAATACAGCGCCTGGCAAGCTTTGAAGGAAGGGAACAGCTTCGGGCTGTAGAACTTCACGGATATACCGGTTGCTGTTCAGATTGCCCACAATTCGTAGCAATTGAGATCGTCTATGATATGCTATGGCGCCCCAGACCATAACTCCGGGTGTTCGTCCACTGTGGCGTTCGATAATGCACTCCGGAAGGTGGCGTTCACCGGCATAGCGTCTGACACGAATGCGGCCATCATGGTACCACAAATTAAAGCGGGATTCGTCAGAAAACACGACATGCTGCCAATCAGCACGCCAGTCTCTATGCTGATTGGCCCATTGTAGCCGCAGGCGGCGATGGTCGTGCGTTAGGGGGATCCTGTATAAAGGAGTCCGTGCGCGCAGTCCACACTGCAGCAGACGTCTACGAATTGATGAAGCACACAATGAAACACCTGTAGCTATTGACCACAGTGCTGCCAATTGTCTAGAGGAAGCTGTACGGTCCGTCCGCGCCATGCGGACCAGGTGTCTATCATCGCGAGCTGACGTCACATTTCGGGGTCCACTCCCGGATTTCCGAGTTGTCCGACACTCGTCCGTCCACTGCTTCCAAACGCGCATCACTGTGCTGCTGTTACGCTGCACACGAGAGGCTACTGCACGATACGACAATCCAGCTTCACGAAGGCCGATGATTCTCCCTCGTTCAAACTCTGTAAGTTGTTCAAATCTCGCTCTCTTTCGTCGACGAGGCATAAGTACAGATTGAGTTAACGTTTACCACTAGCAGATAACCACCGATAACCATACACGCCTCGCTACAGCCGTCTATTTATTCGGATCCATCAGCCGTTCAGAGGGCGCTGCTCAGCATACGCATGCGCTACGGATTTGCAATTCTAATCATTTGCATATCATGCGCTACTTTGCATTTCCTGAAAATTTCAGCTCACTCGCGTAAGTCCTTCATGGTGTTGCAATTTTCACAAACGTGAGTGTATATATTAGGCATAACTAATATTATTTTATATCCTAAGTTCGTTTAAAATGAAATATTTGTGCTTGATAGAGTACATAAATAAAAACGTATGATTTGTTTGAATTTTGATAATCTTAACTTGATGGTTAATGTACTTTTTTATGTCATTTGTTAATGTACGTTATCGTACAGTTACTTAAGGGCGATGTGATTTTGTTACTTATATATAGTTCTGGTTCTGTGATGAAAACAATATAGTATTTTGTATGTTTTATTTAACATTATAAGCAGTTCCTCCATGATTCAACAATTTATTCTAAGTATTCAATTTATTGAATATTATTACAGGAAAAGACTGCTCAAATCTTTCTATAAAACTCTCTCATTCTTACACGAAATGAGGCAGATAGTCCGTTTGTTCTCTGCCATATTCTAGTAACGTAATTTAACCTGATACGAAAGCTAGTATTACGAAGAAACTTTATCTATAAATTTAATCAGAATGCTGTCATCCACGAATGTCTAAAAATAGAGTTACGACATAATAAAACAGCTCCTCCGATTCTTCTAATCTAATAAAAGGATTTCATTTTTTTCTATCTCGTTTTTTTCTTGTATTATTCGTGAAGCGTAACGTATAGGTTACTTTTTTTCGCTATAGCGACAGTTATAATCTTTTGTCACCAAGTAACATTTTTCCATACTGTGAATTACTTCGTAATAAATGCGTTGCTTTCGAAATGAAAGAATCTTGTCTTTTATTTGTGATTATTTATATGAGTCTGTCATGTAATATGCAATAAATAATTACATCTATTTCAAGGGATTGTTATATCATTACTACCAATAAAATAAATAGTCTTGTGAATGTTTACAATATTTGAAGGTGATAAAGAATATTTTTAGATCAACATACTGCATATTTTCGTAATCTTAGTTCAATATTCTTTAAGACACACGAAACGTATTTCAAAAAAGTGTAATAATTCCTTCTTAAATCTACATATAGATAAAAATCTCATTAAAAGGCTTAGACAGTAATTTAATTCCGACATGATGAGTAATCCTTAGAATTTGAAAAATATGTTATATTGGAAAAGAGCTTTCATAAATCAGTCCTGCAGGCGAAAATATATTATTAATTGATAAAACTATCGAATAATTAATTACATATTCAAAATGAAAATAAAAGTGAAAACTAATTGCACTATATTTTGGGCTATCAGATTTTCACTTGTTTTCTTTAAGAATTATCTTCATTTATAAAACTGATGAAAAACGCAATTTAACTAACAGCGATTACTTGAGCATATAAAAAACAAAACCGAATACTTTTTTCTTTATATGATTAATTTCACTGAAAATATTAAATTCAAAGACGTATTGCTGCGTGTTAGCTATTCGCCATGTATCTCCAAATTAAGCAGAAGATTAATTTTTTTTCCTTTATTGTAATTTCAACGGGGAGAAATGAATTAAAACTCCAGCACTAATAAAGGTACCGCTGAAATCTTCTGAAACACAACACATATCAAGGCTATTTTAGCTTCAAATTAAAAGGCTACAGTATAT
>KK112851.1:0-17473 GCA_000611955.2 Stegodyphus mimosarum
CAGTTCTCAAACTCGTCTGATCAAGACATTGCAGATCACCTTACAGATGCGCAGGCGCGAACAGTTACAAAATTGAGAAAACCCGCGAAACATCGAAATCAAAAGGTGTAGAAAATTCGACTTGCAACCATATTGGTAGTGAAAAGAGTAAAATATTTTTACAGACGGCGACAGTGGAACTCAAAAGTAGGTCAAAGAATAAATTAATTCGTTGTTTATTTGACAGCGCTAGTCAACGGTCGTATATTCAAAAACAGCTGTCTAGGCATCTGGGATTAAAAATCGTAGGAAGAGAGGAAATTATGATTTATACGTTCGGATCTCAAGTGCCAATCAAACAGAACTGCGCACGAGTAGAAGTAAAAATAAAAAACATTTTTGATAACCAGGAATTAATTATTGAGGTTTTAGAAGCTGATGCAATAACAAATGCTGAGTTAGGCTATCCGCCGGAAAGCATTAAGGAGTTGTTAAAAGATAGGGGAATAAATTTAGCGGATGCTGAACATGAATCTTTAGATAACAACAACATATCCTTACTCATCGGAGCTGATAATTACAAAAGGAAAAGGTTGAACGTTTGAACTCAACATTAGTTGCAATGGAAAGCAAAATGGGTTGGATTTTAATGGGAAAATTGTTTAATCATACTAATGAAAGGGAAAAAGTAACTCATGCTGTCTCAGTGACTTCTTTATTGATTCACACATCGAAGATTGAGAATTTGTAGAAATTAGATTTGTTGGGCATTCAAGACCCTGTGGAAACAAAATGTAGAAAGGAAATGGAGGTTGCCCCACTGAATCATTTTAATGAAACTGTTACTTTTAAAGAGGGAAGATATGAGGTTCAGTTGCCTTGGATAATAGAAAGGGACCGTTTAAGTCAAAAATTTGATATCGCTAAACAGCGTTTAAAAAATACGACATATCGGTTGATAAAAAAGGGCAAATTTGATGATTACGAAAATGTTTTCACGGATTGGTTAAATGACGAAGTTATAGAAGAAGTCCCCGAAGACGAAATGAATAATCAGTGTCACTATTTACCGCATAAAGGGGTATTCAAAGAAACTTCGATAACGAAACTGCGACCGGTATTTGATGCTTCCTGCAAAGATAAAAATTCTCGCTCCCTTAATGATTGCCTAGAAAAGGGCCCAAATTTGCTGGAACAAATTATTCCTATAATTTTAAGATTCCGCAAGTACAGAATAGGAGTTATCTCGGATATAAAAAAGGCTTTTTTGCAAATGTCGGTGAAAAAGAATGATCGAGATTTCTTGCGTTTTTTATGGTGGAAAGATTTTCACAAAAAAGAACTTAAGGTTTTTAGACATAAACGCCTTGCTTTTGGATTGAATTGCAGTCCCTTTTTATTGGCTGCTGTGTTAAGCCATCACATTGATTTGAATTCCTCTAAATATCCTGAAACAGCAGAAAACTTAAAAGAATCATTCTATATAGACAATTGCGTCACATCTGTTCCTGATGAAGAAACGCTGAAGTGGAATCGAAACAAATATTAGGTTCTGCGTCGTTCGATTTGAGAGGGTGGGAGCACACTCCTCTTTTGAAGTCTGAACACAGCATGGAACCTACTCCTGTGCTGGGACTTTTGTAGGATAAGGAAGATGACAGTCTTTTCTGTGATGTGAAGATTGTTACTGACAAATCGCTGGGTCTTACTAGAAGAAACATCTTGTCTGCGGTACACAGAATTTTTGATCCTATGGGATTTCTCTGTCCGATAACGCTGACACATAAACTGCTTATACAAAAGACCTGGTCATTAAAAATTGGTTGGGATGCAAATATACCCGAAGACTTAGGAAAAGAGTTTTATTCATGGATTGATGATTTGCCACTCTTATCCTATATTAGAATCCCAAGGGCTTTGGATATAAATGAAAATGATAATCTTAGTCTTCATACTTTCTCTGACGCAAGTAAACAAGCATATGGATGTGTGATTTATTTAAGAAAAGAAACAAGTGGAAATGTATCTGTACATTTTCTTCTAGCTAAAAGTAGAGTAAGTCCATTACGGAAAATTGCCATAAATCGTCTAGAATTGTTATCCTGCTGTATAGGAGTCAGACTCACAGCTGTTGCTTTACAAGCACTAAAATTAGACAACATTCCTAGAAACTATTGGACAGATTCAAGCACTGTTCTTTCTTGGATTCAAAGAGATGATCATTGGGCGCCATTTGTTGCAAATAGAGTGAAGGAAATACGAAAATTATCATCGAAATCTGAATGGCGTCATATTTCAGGAAATTCGAATCCCGCAGATATACCATCGCGAGGTTGTACGATTAAGACCTTTGTGAGATCTGGTTGGTGGCAGGGACCTGAATGGCTCATGAAGAATGTAGAAGACTGGCCAACTAGTGAAGTGATTACCAACGAAGAAGAAATCATGAACGAAAAGCGAAAGAATATTATTTCGACATTGGCTTACATCACTGGTGAAAAATGGTACCTGAATTATTTTTCAAGCTACTTTAAAATTGTAAGAATGATTGCTTGGATTCTGAGATTCATAAAAAATTGTAGAAATGGAGAAATAAATTCAGACAAAACCCAGAGCGTTGAAGAACTGGACATTGCAGAGAAGAGATTATTGAAGATCGTTCAACAAGAAGCATTCTGTAATAAAGAACAGTTGAAGGGACATTTTACTTTCAATGATGAAGAAGGAATCGTAAGATTGAAAACGAAGATTTTGAGGAGACATGATGAAGAAAACTTTCGGTGCCCCATTGTACTTCCATCCAAACAGGAATTAGTAGAAAGAATGATACAAGACTACCATTTACAACTCTTGCATGCGGGTACTCAAATTCTTTTGATCAGTATTCGTCAAAAATTTTGGGTAATAAAAGGAAGAAAAACAATACAAAGAGTGATATCAAAGTATGTTTGGTGCAAGCGACACTCAGCGAAAGCTCTTGATACAGTGCCTCGTCCTCTCCCAGAAGATAGAGCCAGAGATGCCTATGCATTTGAGGTGACGGGTGTTGACGTAGCAGGACCACTTTATTTAAAGGAAAATAGGAAGGCTTGGATCTTGCTTTTTACCTGTGGAGTTTATCGTGCGGTTCATTTAGAATTAATCGGAAGCTTATCAACTAACGAATTTTTTCTCGGACTTCGAAGATTCATAGCAAGAAGAGGACGTCCTAAAGTAGTATACAGTGATAATGGCACAAATTTCGTAGGGGCAAGAAATTTACTCCGATCAGTTGACTGGAACCAAATTATGAGAAGTTCTTCGACAATGAAAATTCAGTGGAAGCTGAATCCACCAGCCGCGGCATGGTGGGGCGGCTGGTGGGAGAGACTGGTTCAGATGATTAAGAAATTATTGAGAAGGGTTCTGGGAAAAGCGCTGCTGTCATATGAAGAAATGTTAACTATCATGTGTGATGCAGAAGCACTCCATCTATGTTCATTCAAGACGTTCGAACTGAGGGTGTTCCGGATTTAGACAGTCTGGATAAGATCAACTTCTCGAAAAGATGGCGATACCACCAAAGGTTACGTGTGGAATTTCGTAAGAGATTCAGAGACGAATACCTTTGGCTGTTAATTCATCGACCAAAGACTGTGCCTTCGGGAACCATCAAGAAGGGTGATTTAGTGTTCGTCGAGGACGATAGAAGGAAAAGAACAGACTGGCCCATAGGTCGTGTAATCGAGATATACCCAGGAAAAGACAACAACATCAGAGTGGTGAAAGTAAAAACATCTAATGGTGAACTGTTAAGATCGGTAAAAAGAATATTTCCAATGGAGATAGACAATATAGAATCTATTTTCGAGAGTAAAACCAATAAAACATCCACATCTTCAGGAAATACCGGAAAAAATGATTTAGGAACTGATACTAAAAACTGAAGATTCTAATAAAAACATTCAGTTTAGTAGATATGGTAGAAAAATTCTCAAGCCAATGAACTTTGGTTAACTTTAATTTGTTTAATATTGCTATTGGTTGTTTTTTTCTTTTCTTTATTTTTTCTTTCAATTTAAATTTTTTATATAATTTGATTTCATTTAGTTTAGAAAACTAATCTGTTACTAGTATTTTTCAGAATAGACGTTTTGCCTGTTGTTTAAAGAATGTAAATTTGGAATATGTTAGGTATGTTTTAAAATATTCAAGAGATTTGTTACACCTAAGTAAAGTTGTTAAGATTTGGTAAGATTTAAGTTTCTCATTTTGTAATACAATCTCAATTTTCGTTTTTCATATTTGTTTTGATTTTCTCCTACTTTGTCAAAAATCAGAAGGTGGGAGAAATGTTACAAGTCGAAAGCGAAATAGAGTTTCGCTTTTGCCGTTTGGCAACAGAGTCGAAACAAACTTTGAAGTGCGCGGTCAGTTACTCGACTTCTCTTAATAGAATTTGATTCGAATGGGGAATTATCCCCCATCTTTTGATTTAAAATTAATCTTGAACCATGTAAATAGTGTAATATAACAGATGTGTGTAAATAAATAGTCATTAAGATTTGTTTTGAGTTATGATTCGAGTTTGAATTGGATTTCGAAATCGAAAGCTCTCCCAAATAGATTCGTCTGAACTTTAGAATTCGTGGATTAGAAATAACACCTGTGTTTCATCGAACGGGTTTCACTGCTATTATACAGATCAGACAAGATTGAAAACTGGCTGAACTCGTTGCGACCAAAATTCTGCTCCCACAAAGTGAGTTTTTTTTAGGAATGCAGAAATAACAGATTTTGTTGTGATCAAATTGAGCTCTTCACATTGAAGCTGCAAATTAATTCCAATGAATTTTGCAAATAAATATGTCATGTAAGCAAAATCAATCTTAAATTGTAACAATTTGTCTTTCAGAGTTACATTTTGATCTTCGATGAACTTAAGTACAGAGTCGAAAAGATTCCAGAACCGATTGAGGCAAGCGCCTGTAGAAGCAAGTGACTGAATTCTTCATCATTGTCCTTACATGGCTGCCCGAATAATTCATCGCTGAGAGCATTACTTCGAATTTTATCAAAGTAGAGATGGCATATTGTAGCGACTGATACAAACGGTTGTTGAGGATTTTTGCAACTAATTGCTGTCTATGAATCACGCAGTGAACAGCTAAAATATTTCGTACCTCTTTCTTCAAAAGGGCGAGGAACCCATAATGACGACCCACCATTGCAAGATCTCCATCGGTGGCAACAGACATAATGCTTGCAAGAGGAATATTTTTCTCATTAAAATAATCTTTGACAGTATTAAAAATAGATTCACCTTTAGTATCTGAAAGCAAATTTTTTGCAAAAAGCATATCTTGAATAAATTTTCATCCTTTCACAAAGCTGACATATGCTAACAGTAAAGCCTCATTAGTAGCTGGCAAGATTGATTTATCAGCCTGAAGAGAAAATTCGGGTATCAAAAGTTTGCATAACAAAGTTTCAACACCTTCCGCCATGTCAGCAATTTGTCATCGCAGTGTATCATTGCTTAATAGGCCATTTTTGTAACACTGGATGCGGCTGGATGGCGTAAAACGTAAAACGTTTCTAAAACTTCTTTGACAGCCGGAATTATCAAATTTTCGTCCATGGTATGAGCGTTTTCCGATTTAGCACTTAATTTTGATATATGATGTATTCTAAACCATCGTCAAATTTTTTGGTAAGATTGCTAGTAACCCTGAGACAGACGGTGCTTTCAGAAATTTGGCTCTGTTGTTTAGAAAAACGACAAATCTTTATTTTTTTCTCAGGATAAATTTTTGCAGATTCGTCTCACCATTCTCAGAATTCCAGAAACGAACTTTGCGTAAGTTCGTTTTATTGCTGGTGCAAATGGTGTAAATCGATTAAATAAATATTTGGTGGAGTTTTTAAATTAAGTTCGATAGCCAAAATATGCACATCTCTCCCTACCGCCCAAAACATGCTCGCCGCCTCCTGCCGCCCAAAACAAGTTCATTGCCCCTCAACACTTCCATTGCCCCCAGGGGAGCGATACCGTCCCCGATGAGAACCAATGATTTAAATGGTTTCTCACTCAGTGCATCTCCAAGTTCCATTAAAAAGTTTAAAAGCTTATTTAAATTCTGTTCTAGCTTAAATAGATCTTTTTTGAACCAACAACCTTGTAACAAGAAGAAAATAAGTATTAATAAAGTAACACAGATTCATGTGAATTTAATGATTTCAGTTTATGCTTGTTTTATATTTAAGAATCTCAAAGAAATTGCCTTCAATTAAGCTGAATTATAATAGAAATATACTTATATAAATTTTTGGATACGTATTTCCATTAATTCGTATTCAATTCACCGATTCGTATTCATTCCATTAATTCATATTCAATTCACCGATTCATATTCATTCCATTAATTCATATTCAATTCACCGATTCATATTCATTCCATTAATTCATATTCAATTCACCGATTCATATTCATTCCATTAATTCATATTCAATTCACCGATTCATATTCATTCCATTAATTCATATTCAATTCACCCTTCGTCTTCCGTATTCAATTATGTAAATATTTTACTTACTTTTATCGTTATACTGCCTAGAAATTTGTAAGTTTATGCGAACAATTTTTAACAACAGAACGGTTTATCTTTATAAAATGCACAAACTACACTCACGTTTGTGAAAATTGCAACACCATGAAGGACTTATGCGAGTGAGCTGAAATTTTCAGGAAATGCAAAGTAGCGCATGATATGCAAATGATTAGAATTGCAAATCCGTAGCGCATGCGTATGCTGAGCAGCGCCCTCTGAACGGCTGATGGATCCGAATAAATAGATGGCTGTAGCGAGGCGTGTATGGTTATCGGTGGTTATCTGCTAGTGGTAAACGTTAACTCAATCTGTACTTATGCCTCGTCGACGAAAGAGAGCGAGATTTGAACAACTTACAGAGTTTGAACGAGGGAGAATCATCGGCCTTCGTGAAGCTGGATTGTCGTATCGTGCAGTAGCCTCTCGTGTGCAGCGTAACAGCAGCACAGTGATGCGCGTTTGGAAGCAGTGGACGGACGAGTGTCGGACAACTCGGAAATCCGGGAGTGGACCCCGAAATGTGACGTCAGCTCGCGATGATAGACACCTGGTCCGCATGGCGCGGACGGACCGTACAGCTTCCTCTAGACAATTGGCAGCACTGTGGTCAATAGCTAAGGTGTTTCATTGTGTGCTTCATCAATTCGTAGACGTCTGCTGCAGTGTGGACTGCGCGCACGGACTCCTTTATACAGGATCCCCCTAACGCACGACCATCGCCGCCTGCGGCTACAATGGGCCAATCAGCATAGAGACTGGCGTGCTGATTGGCAGCATGTCGTGTTTTCTGACGAATCCCGCTTTAATTTGTGGTACCATGATGGCCGCATTCGTGTCAGACGCTATGGCGGTGAACGCCACCTTCCGGAGTGCATTATCGAACGCCACAGTGGACGAACACCCGGAGTTATGGTCTGGGGCGCCATAGCATATCATAGACGATCTCAATTGCTACGAATTGTGGGCAATCTGAACAGCAACCGGTATATCCGTGAAGTTCTACAGCCCGAAGCTGTTCCCTTCCTTCAAAGCTTGCCAGGCGCTGTATTTCAACAGGACAATGCCCGCCCTCATACTGCTCGGATTGTTAAATCCTTCTTTGCAGCGCAGCAGGTACAGCTTCTTCCTTGGCCTGCGTGTTCCCCGGATATGTCGCCAATTGAACATGTGTGGGATGTCATTGGTCGGCGTCTTGCTCGTGATCCTCGTCCTGTTGCGTCTGCAGACGAACTTTGGGTACGCGTACAAACGATATGGAATGCTCTTCCTCAGTCAGACATTCAAACTTTGTTTGACTCCATGCCACGTCGTGTAGCAGCACTTATTGCGGCGCGTGGTGGCTACACAAAATACTGATTCTGATCTCTTGTTCTTGTTTGTTTGCTTTGAACATTTAATCATTTATTTGTACCACTACCACTCAACTGTGTATTAAATTGCATTCAATTATGACGATTCCTTCTTGGTGTTGCAATTTTCACAAACGTGAGTGTATATTCATTACAGTTCACAAAACTTAAAAAATGAATAATAATTAATACATAAAGAAAAGCAGTTCTTTATTTAATACCTTTACAATTCGTAAAAATAGTAACAATTGATTTCTTACTTTTGATGAAAATCGTAAAATAAATTACCTAAAACTTTCAAATTATATAGTTTAAATCCTAGCATATATCATTGCATGTTAAGGAGCGAAGATACCAGCTATAAGCAGAAACATTAAAATGCATTTAACATATTTTGATTATTATTAAGTCCTTTTTTTTACTTCTGGAAAGAAAATAACGTAACATTGTGATAGTTTTCAACATATTTTTCAAATTTCATAAAAAAAATTCATTACTTAACGCGTGAAAAGTAATCCAGGAATCTTTTCAGAAAATCTGTTCGTGCATCCAAATGCAATACTTCAAAAATTAAAAAAAAAATTGCTATGACAAACTTCATTACAAGAGTCACAGCAGTTGCAGCAACATGGCGCCGAGGATTCACGGTTTGAGTTGAACCTTCCCTTCTTCTATTCTAACCTCCTTGGTTGGAAGTGGCCGCTGTAAAAGGTTTCTAAATCTTTTGCTTAATAGATTCAGGTAGAAGTGGGCGTGGCACTAGAATTTTACAATTGGCCGTACAGGTACAATACCGCCGCGCTAACTGCACAGTTCGGCTTCTAGTTTTGAGCGAAACTCCCTGCGGGCCCTTCCGAGGTTCTGATACTCTTCGCCTACGACCAACATCTCGAGACTATAAATTTAGAAGTCAAATAACAAAAATCAGCGTTATATTTGGGAATTTTCAAGGACTAGTTTCGATGGTTTTTGGTAGTAAGCCTATCGGTATGGCAGTCAGCGTCACTAACCACTATACTATCTGGGTGACTTGTCTTGTTTGACAGCATGATCGAAGATCTTTTATTGACTGCTGTCGACGATTGTTAAGCAGTAAACAACATTCTCCCTTTTTTGACAACGTTTTGCGGCATTGCACACAAAAGTCGTCAATGACTCATACTGTTGTCATGTGACTGGAACATTTTAAACTATGCTTACTCTCTTCATTATTCAAATTCAGTGTTTGAATGTAGGCTGAGTATGAGTAATTAATGGCTTTGTTCTTTCCCTCATGATGAAAAATCGCTATTATTGATCTATATTTGTTAAACAAATATGTAAAAACATTTGTAATAAAGTTTCAATATCTTTTGCAAATAAGAGATCATTTCAGTTTAGTTTCAGTTTTAAAAATTACCACATTATGGAAGTTAATTATAATTTGAAATTTTCAATAATTTAGAGAAAAATAAATGTTTCTGAATTCTAAAATTCAAACGTCCTTTCAATTTAATTTTGATCAATAATAATCAAAAATTCTTTCTGGCATTCATATTTTCATTTTAGGTGAAATCCAACCCGGAATTTAAAAAAGATGGGGAGGCAGTTACCCTTCACGTTACGACAACGTACTCCTTACAGTGACTCCTATAAAGAGCAAATTTGTTTCTTAATATTTTTCAACAAGTTTATTAAAGTTTATGTCACTAACGTAGATAACAAATTACGCTTAAATTAAATTATGTAGTCTTGTTTTACTATTTTCCTTTGAATTTAGTTGTTACATTATCTTTTTAAGATCCTCACCACAAGAAGTTGGTGACTGTGTAAGCACGTAAGACCATGCCGTCTGTTGTTATTGCAAGAAGTGAAACCCCCGGCCACCAGAGCTGAAACAAGTTCAACCATCAGCCATGAAAGGGGCCAACCCATCAACGTTTGTAGACTATTATGTTGAATGAAAGGGACACTTTTCTTCTATACACGTCCCTTGCCGGATTCGTAGTGGATACAATGCGAAGCTTCATGAACCCTGCAGTGACATTCGATGGGAGAACATCGGTCACAAAATTTTTGAACAGCTGGACAATCATTTTTACTGTACCTGGTCTCAGAAGTTCAAAGAATAACCATAGCTACCACCATCCTACGAGGACAAGCTTTAAGGTGGTACAAAGGATAGGTAAATTTTTACTAGGAGAAATAGGCAGTGAGACATATACTTTCGAAAGATTCAAAACCTCCATTGTAGAAGCATTTCCTGTGGTCAGAGCAAAGTCAGAAGCTGAATTGTTCAACAAATATCAAAGGAAAGTCGAGGAATAAACAGAATTTATTTTATTAAAAATTCAAGTCATTAATTTACTGTACGGGAAAAGGCCCGATAATGAAATTATTCAGATTATGTTTCCACGACTATAGCCGCAGATACAAGACTTTATTGAATTGAGAAATTCCCGGCACTTTGGAACAATTATTTGAGCTCGCTGTTAAACTTAAAAGCAGGAGAAGGCCGAAAGCACGCATACAGTAGTATTACGGCCAAAGAACGAAAGGACAATTCTTCAGGCCGATAGCAGAAAACAGGAGAAGATTTAACGGCAGGGAAATCTTTCAAGATATAAAAAAGTTTTACTGATCGCCAAAATAAGCTGCAAGATAAAAACAAAGGGCAGACAGACAACAGTTAAACTAATCCGGGGGTGTTGACCGAAAGAAGGTGCGGTTACCTTGCTCGTATAGACAGCCCTCTAATTAACACTAAATACTGTGGTCATAGAACATTTGGCCTTGCCAGTCATTCAGATTTTGTTAAATATTGTACCAACAGAGACCCTGTTAGATGTAGGGCAATAGCGAACTTTCTTTTCCGAAAACTTTTATCGTAGAAGTTTTAAAAGATATCGACTGTTTAGCCTGGAAAATACAAAAGTCATTACTGCACAAGGCAAACGTTACACGTGTATAGGTAAAGCCACTG
Source organism: Stegodyphus mimosarum (assembly GCA_000611955.2). NCBI lineage: Eukaryota > Metazoa > Arthropoda > Arachnida > Araneae > Eresidae > Stegodyphus > Stegodyphus mimosarum. The sequence continues at coordinate 10,882 of KK112851.1, forward strand.
TTAATGTTCAAATTGAAAACGAGTCCCAAAGGATTATTTTTCATTGCTAAAACCTTCAGGCTTCAGTCACTTTCGATATGAATTTCCTGAAGGCGGCAGGAGCAGATATCAATTTTCAGGAAGCACATGCTACAGATGCAAGCCAAGCCTAAGTAAGAAGCGCAAGCACCCGTCTTGGACCTGGGGCATATGCAACCTGAAGGCAAGAAGAAACTAGAAGACTTGGTAAAAAATTTTACTGATTTATTTTCTGATAAACCGGGTGTAACACAAATAGTGAAGCATGAAATTGAACTGAAGAATAACGGCCTCTATAGAGCAAAACCTTAGTATACAATGAAGTTAAAGAAGATATAATTATGGGGAAGAATTTACGATAAGCATCGCTAACTCATGAAGTTAAACTAGGATTTATTTATTTACATTGGAATGAAAAGAAAAGGAAAAAGAAGAACAATTGTCACAACTCAACACGTCTGCGTTCCCTATCGTCAACCTCTCGTCCGACCACACCCTAATCTAGATGCCGCTTTTTACATAATCTTACTGAATTACAGTTACAATTCCTACATAATTAGGCCATCCGACTTCGTCATCTGCCCTCAGACGACAAAAGCAAACTGTTAAATTTAATATGTAAAATACACTAAAAAGGAAAATATTAACACTAGTAAATAATAAATGAAAATACTAAATTAAAGAGATAAATGAAAATAATATTCTATCTGGATCGTCTAAAAACAGCACCTAGAAAAATAAAAAAAATAATAGTTAGTAATTATAATGAAAGAAAAGATAGATAGATTTAAAGTCCAAAGGTGTAGATCAGTTCATATGAAAAAATGTCCATAAAACACTAAAGTTCATGTAAGATATTCTGATGAAGTCCAAGGTTTCATAAATTCGGCACAAGTGCTTGCTTTCATAGGTCCATCGAAGGAACCACATTTTTTAACATCATAAGTGTTCATTTCGCTTGATTTTCACGATTTTGTAGGGTCTGAGAAACTTGGGTTTCAGTTTAAGACCAAGTCCATATTGTGTACGCTTAATTTCCACTAGGTCGTGAAGCTGGAACTTATGGGATGGTTTACGTCGCAGATTGTAAGTTTTATGATTTTCAGCCTGGACTTTCAAAATCTGTTATTTAGCTTCCTTGCGAAGATCATCACAAGCGTTAACGAAATCGGACTGAATCTCTGCATTTAATAACTCTGTAATTTTATTATGATTAGCAGATTTCATTTTAGTTCCAAATATAAGTTCGAATGGAGTTGTATTGATACTGCGTTGGTATGTTGAGTTGATCACTTGCTGAACTTCGCCGACGTGTGTATACCATTTTGATGGATTTTGAATCGATAATTTGGAGAGAACAGAAATTATGACAGAATTCAATCTTTCAATTTGTCCATTGGCACGAAGCAGTCCTGTAGTAATTAGAATGTGTTGAATATTGTTGGTTGAACAATAATCTTGAAAATCTTTTGAAGTAAATGCGGATGCTTTATCTGAAATTATACGCGAAGGATTTCCAAAGACAAATTTTTGATTTTCCAATTTAGATATTACTTCGGCGCTATCAGTAGATTTTGTTGGGTAAAGCCATACGAACTTTGTGAAAGAGTCAATAACAGCAAATATATATTTGTTATTTTAATGAGTACTCTGGAGTGGTCCTAAATGATCACTGTGATATGTATGAAGTGGTACATCTTGTTTGGGTATAGAATGCAACATATCTTCTTGTTTACCACATCTACGATTAATTAGTATGCAAGGAACACAATTAGCAATATAGTTGTCAATTTTATCTTTAAGTTTAGGTATATAAAATTCTTATTTGATGAGTTCTTCAGTTCGTTTGGTAGCGAAATGTCCACGAAGATGTGGGTCCTTAATGATATCACTTTGCACTGATTCTGGAACAACAAGTAATTCCTTACCGTCTACAAATTTATAAAGTATAATATAAGCTTTAACTCTATAGTCATCATAAGGTTTAACTTTTAAAACTTCTTTGATAGCTCGGATGTGATCCTCTTGCGTTTCGTATTTTCAAAATGAGGCTATCTTGAGTGATGAACATAACAGGAGATCTGCTCAATGCGTCGACATGTGTCATTCGTGTTCCTGTTCTGTGTTCTATTTCGTAGTCGAAATCTTCTAACATCAATGCCCAACGTACTATTCGTGTATTTAAGTCTTTCTTGTTCATTGTCATTTTGAACGCGTTACAGTCAGTAATAATTTTGAAATGTTTTCCTAAAAGATAAACTCTAAATTTTTTCAAAGCTTGAATTACAACTAAAACTTCAAGTTCGTAACTGGTAAATTGCTTTTCCGCATCAGATGTCTTTTTACTCATGTAATAAACAGGATGTAGGCAATTATCAATCACAGATCTTTGCATGAGTATACAACCATAACCATGGATACTGGCATCAGTGTGTATTTCAGTATCACTGTGTTGATTATAGATATTGAGTACGGGTTTTTTCACATGAACGTTGTTTCAAAAGATCGAAAGCTTTTCTCTCGTTGTCACCAAAGTGGAAGTCATTACCTTTTTTAAGGAGATCGGTTAATGGTTGAGCAATTATGGAAAAATTGAGAATAAATTTACGAAAATATCCGGCAAGACCAAAGAAACTTTGTAAATCTTTATGACTTTTAGGTTCAGGATAATTAAAAACAGCAGCTGTTTTAAGGGAAGAGTTGACCATTTTCAATGACATAACCAAGAAATTCAATTCTACGATTTAAAAATTTAGATTTCTTAAAATTATTTTCGAGTCCATAAGCAGATGCAACTGAGAAAACGGATTTCAAACGTTGAATCCCTTCATCTTCATCTTTAGCAGTAATTATGATATCATCTAGATACAGTAAAACATGACCCTGCATAATTAAATCCTTGAAAACGGAATTTACAAATCTTTGAAATACAGAAGGGGAGGTACAGAGACCGAAAGGTACACGTAGAAACTGATATTGTCCATTGACAAACGTGTAATGTCGGCTGTTTTTGTCAATACTAACATGGAAGAAAGCATTTTTTAAATCGATTGTGGTGAACGTACGAGCATCTTGTAATTTATCCAGTAAATCTTCTATTAAAGGTAAGGGATACCGATCTTTAACTATTTTCTTATTTAATGGCCGATAGTCGATGCAAACTCTAGGGTTGCTGTCTTTCTTGCGTACTACTACAACTTGACTAGAATATTCGGAAGAACAGGGTCCAATTATGCCGTCGGCTAACCAAGTTTGAACTTGCTTGTCTACAATATCTCTTTCGTCAAAAGGTAATCGTCGAGGTCTGTGAAAAATAGGTGTTTTATTTTTTACTTGAATAGTCATCTCAATGTTCGTAGTTTTGGTTTTGAGACGTCTGTAATCGGAGACAAGATTTTCAATAATTCTAACTTGTTCTTTTGTAGCAGTAGGACCTATTTCTAATTCAAATGTTTGATTAAGGGAAATATTATTGATGTATACATCTTTCGGATCAACGTTTTTAGGAACATGCTTAGAAATACGAACACTATCTTTGTTTATATTAACTACACCTTGTTTAAGAATGTCCATGCCAATTATAGCGTCAAATGGCATTACATTACTGTGGACGACATAAACATTCGTTGTAAATAATTCTGTATCTATTAAAATATCAGCTATAAAATAACCCATTGGTTTAATTTTGTCATTACCGAAGCCAGTTAGCATATTATGAAACGCGCTTAAAGAGGAATTCCCTATTTGTTTATAAATGAAACTCGCTTAAAGAGGAATTCTCTATTTGTTTATAAATGCCGTTAGACAGAACCGTTGCTTCGCTTCCGGTATCAGTCATAGCGGTGAGTGATACATCATTAATTTTGATTACTTTATGGAGTAGGTTCGGCACATGAAAGTTGATTGTTGTGACAGCATTCGTTTTTTCCGATGTTGGAGTGTTGTTTTTGTCAGCATTCTGCTTTGGAGATAACACACGTAAGGGATTTATGACCGAAATTTCCACAAGATAAACATTTGGGTCCGTGATGTTTGTCGGGACAAAATTTAGATAAATGACCAAACCCATTACAATTCTAACATTTCGATGACTGGTAATTACTGGAATTTGCTGAAAAAGCTTTTCTGTCATGTAAAGCTAAAAATGTAGATTCACGAGATTGAATTTCGCACTTTAAAAAAGAAAGAAGATCAGAAATTGTTACATCACCCTTTGAATATGTATTTCGCTTAAAATCTAAAACAAGATTTTCTGGCAATAAATTTAAAACAATAAAATCAAAAGTGGACCACAGGATTTTGAATCCTCTTGTAATGAATCTAAATTTCGTATAGCGATATCGAGTTCATCATATAACTTTCGCAAAGTTGGAACATTTGATGAGTTTTTAATACTTTGCAAGTTTAAAAGTTCACTCATAAAAAAATCAGTGATGATATCTTTTCGACCGAAACGATCTTTAGGTAATTTTACACAGTTGTGATAATTTTTATCAGTTAATTGAAAACCAGATACTACACTTAACGCTCCTCCAGTCAAGTATGTTTTCAAATATGCAAACTTTTCAATTTTCGAAAGTGAATCATTGCGATCGATAGTTATTTCGAACGAATTCCAGAATTCATTCCATAATTTTGGGTCTCCTGAATACGGTTTGATTGTTAACTTAGGAAGTTAAACTGAAGACGGTAAATTAAAGCTATCATTGGGAGTACTTAACAGTTTTTCAGATGTCGACGGGTTAGTAAAAGTTTCCTTCTGTTTCAATAAACGCTTAAGTTTGCTGGTATACCTGAGACATTTTTCTTGGTAGTCAGTGCTAGTGTTTACTTCTTCCTCAATGAAGTTTACATCAATGAAATGTTCAATTTGACTATCTAAGGACTTTAGTTTATTAATTTTTTCTATTAAAACTTCTAGATGTTCGTGTAAGATATCACATGAAACATTTTCATCTGCTAAAGCTACATCAATTCTTGAAATTAGTTTAGTAGTACTGCTTCTTTCAATACTATGTTTTCGTTTTAATTTTTCAAAATTTTCTTCTGAAGACATGTTTATTACTTGAAACAATTATAGAGTCAAAATGAAATTAATAAATATAAAGTGCTCACCTGTAGTCCTTTTGAAAATAGGTGAACTTTACTAATCCACATGCGAGGGTGATCAGGATCTAGCACAGGTGATGTAACATAATCCAACTATGGGCACGAAAGCACTTCTGACATCAAAATATGGGGAAGAATTTACGATAAGCACCGCTAACTCATGAAGTTAAACTAGGATTTATTTATTTACATTGGAATGAAAAGAAAAGGAAAAATAAGAACAATCGTCACAACTCAACACGTCTTCGTCACGTCTATCGTCAACTTCTCGTCTGACCACACCCTAATCTAGATGACGCTTTTTACATAATCTTACTCAGTTACGGTTACAATTCCTACATAATTGAGCAATATATTTAAGAAATGTTAAAAAACAAAATAATTATTTCCGTCAGTAGTCCATATGCTAGTCTGGTAGTGTTATGCCGTGAAAAGAATAATTTGCTTGGAATGAATTTTAAAGCTTGGCGATTTGCTATTGAGCTAAATAGTTTAACTAAATGTCCCCTTTATCCACTGCCTATAATTGAAGAAATCATAAGGAAAATAAAATCCACTAAATACATGATCACTTTATATTTTACCCCGGGGGATGAAATCCGAGGGTGTTAGAAAAACCGCATTCATAACAAAATCAGGCATTTGTGCCTCAGAATGCCTTTTGGCTTGTGTGGATCCCCGGCGATCTTTCTGCGAACAATGGGTATTATTTTAAGACCTTCGGAAAATCAACTTTTATTAATAATTAGTGTTAGTATAATTACCATTTTAAAGATTTAAATAAACTGTTTACATTATCAAGAGACTTAGGTTTTAAAGTGAATGAGGATAAATGTAAATTCATGACAAAAGGTCTTAGGTACCTAGGCTATAAAATTTCTCAAAACGCCATACAAACTGACAATTCTAAGATAATTGCAATAAAAATTTACCTGCCGCAAACACAGCGAAGAAATTTGTCTCATTTTTGAATATGTGTTCTTAATATTGACCATTTATAATGGATTTTGTACAGACAGTCGAACCTCTGTTAAAGTTAAAAAGAAGGGGAAAAAAGCGGTTTTATTGGTCAGCTGACTAATACGGTGTTTGAAAAGTTAAAAACTGCGTTAATACAAGTGCGAGCATTAAAATTCCATGAAGGGGACGAAAATCTTAAAGTACCATCGGATGCTTCAGACTGTGCTGTAGGTGCTGTTTTAATGCCGAGTGGTCAGCCCGTCACCTATTTTAACAAAACTCTCAACCAAACACAGCGTAATTACACGGCTACAAAGAGCGAAACGTTGGCTGTACTTTTAGCGGGGCAGAAGTTTAGAGTATATTTCGACAAGGCATTGGTGACAATATACTCGGGTCATGATGCTATGACTCCACTCCATAAAAAAGTATCCCCTGGATTAATTAGATGAGCCTTAAAATTATAAGAATATAAATTAATAATTAAATATACGCCAGGTAAAGA
>KK112851.1:21686-39589 GCA_000611955.2 Stegodyphus mimosarum
GAATATGGAAAGAGAGATTAGGATATCATTCGAATATGGCAAAAATCACAAGAGAAGCGATGCCTTCTGGGAGGACATTTGGAAAGAAACAGCCTCGTATACCGTTACACGCTAAAGATTGCCCATTAACTGCCATACCGCTAAAGACTGCTCATTAACTGAAAAACCTTTTCAAAATAAAAAGAAATCCTAGTCTTATGTACACAAACACAATCAAAATGATATTCTTATTTCATTCAAATCGCAAATCTCTAACTATATTCAAAATAAAATAAAAGAGTCGTGCTATTTTTCTGTAATGGTTGATGAAACTCAAGACATTTCCAGTCATGAGTAAGTGGGTGTAGTTTTTCGTTATACAGATAGCAACTTGGAAATCCACGAATCTTTTGCCGGATTTTACAGGACTAAAAAAAAACTGATGGAGAATCCTTGTATAATTTGCTGAAAGGAGTAATTTCTTCATTTGGGCTAAATCTTTCAGATTTACGAGCCCATTGTTATGACGTTACGGCCAATATGAGAGGACCATACAGTGGTAAAGCCGCACGAATACTGCAGGATAATCCAATGGCAATTTAAGTTCATTGTTATGTACGTATCTTAAATTTGTGTTTAGTTAGTACATGCTAGTCCGTTCCTGCAGTGAGAAATGCATTTGAACAGCTTAATGCACTGCACGCTTTCATAGAACTGTCATAAAAAAAGTATGGCATTTTTGAAAAAATACGGTTGTCCACAAAATAGAGCCTCATCAACTTTAAAATCACTCAGTGAAGTGTCAGAGGGGAAGCCATAAAGGCACTGTTTGATAATTTTGAAACTGCGATTTTAACACTTGAAGAAATATCTGTGAGATGCACTTAACGGCGGGAAAGCCAATGCCCTTTTAATATGTATGACATCGTTCGAATTTTTTTCTCTATCTGTGTTACGGAAAGTTCTTGAACAATGCAACAGTCTTTCGAAGTAGCCTCAGTAGCCTGATCTCAGTTTTGATGTTGTAAACATTTTATCTAAAGCTGCTATCGAAATTCTTGATTCTTCCCGCAATGACGTGTTTTTTAATAAAGTGTGGAATTATGTGGTCGAGGTTTGTGAAAAAAATTCCTAACCTAGACCAAACTGAAGAGACGAATAAAATCTCGAGCAAATAGGGCGATAGTGAAAAAAATCCACACGATGATGCTAAATGATATTACAGAATTACAATTCTAAATGAAATTATAGATTCAGTATCTAACGAAATTCAAACAAGATTTAAAGACCTTTATGTTTTGATCGCCATTAATTCTACATTGTCTGCATCAGCAGATGTATACCAAGATGAGCAGAATGTTTCAACCATATGTGATTTCTATAACTTGCTGAAAGAAGATCTGCTGTGTAAATTACGGCTGTTTTATTCAATGATAAAATCTGAAAACATAGAAAATTGCAATTTTAAAAACAGCTTGAATTTTTTTAGGAAGAAACATCTACAAGATACATTTCCTCTAACAGTATTATTACTGTGTAATTTTTTTTTTGACTGTATAGAGTTTCTCACTTTTATCCTATTAAATGAAATGTCGAGGAACGTAATGAACTGGTAAGCGATTTATCGCTTAGTTCGAAGAATACAAAGCGTAAACTCAAGAAGGGTTAACGATCCTTTATTCACTCCAAGTAAGATTAACAGTTGGCCCCTTTCTTCGGGCTTACAGAAAAGCCTGCACTTGTTCTTAAACTCAAATGTAAGAAATGAGAACTAACTAAAGGATTTAACCGAAGCTAACACAGATCTATAGTAGTTGGCCCGCAGTATTAAACTAGCCGACGAACTATCAAAAGGCGCGTAACAACAGCTTAGAGAGACGTAGCCGAAAGGCAAACGGAGAAAATCAGGAATCCTAACTCTCTCTCTTGAAGTCAGTTGAACTTACTTTAATACTATTCTCTTCCTCATTTGCATTCAACGCGATTGTTAAAACTCGTTCTGGAAGGGAGTTGTAAGTTGAAACGAGATAAGACAGGAAATGTTCACTAAATTAAAATAACTGTTATAAAATTAAAATATACCTTAAACTGCGCCAATGACTACAGTCAGCTGTGAACGATCCTTTTTATGTCTCAGAGGATTGACGACTTATCTTCAAAGTACAATGGAAGAAGAAAGGCTTTTATCCTTAGCTGTCTTAGCAATTGAAAAAGACGTACCTCTTGATTAAAATGATATTGTAACAAACTTTTCGTCTTTTCCACCAATCTGGTAACAGACGCTTAAGACTCCAGTAGAGTATAATATATATATATATCTGTCTTGAGTCAAAGAAGCCCAGAATCAAATCGGTGAATCGCTTGACATTTGGATGGAAGCAACGCCATTAATAGATGATGTTCACAGGAATGGGTGAACTATGGCCGAATACATTGTCAAGAAGGAAGCAGTCGGCAGAGAGACGAGTGAACGTGAGGATCGATCAGTTGTCAGGGCGGCACTCAGAGCTCCAAATTCATCATTATCATCGATCCTAAGTGCAACTGGTGTTTTGGTGACCGCAACCACCATTAATAGGCGGATTAGAAAAAGAGGGCTGAGGTCACAGCGCCCCTTGCGCCGATTACCATTGACCTCTGTACACCGAAAAGGCCGTTTAAATTGGTGTCTGGCATATTTGACCTGGAATTTCGCTTACTGGAGTAGAACTGTCTTCAGTGATGAATCCCGCTTCGAACGTAGCTGAGATGACCAGAGAAGACGTGACTGAAGAAGCCTCGGACAGGAGGGGGGACACCAACCTGATCGTTGCTGACGCACGACTCGATAACTAGGAGTGATGATCTGATAATTTCATTTAATAGTAGGACACCCCTGGTTGTCGTCCGCGGCACCCTTACAGCACAGTGGTATGTCGACCACATTCTACGCCCCGTTGTGTAGCCCTTTATATCACGCCATCCTGGGTTTACATTTCAGCAAGGTAATGCTCTCTCGCACACGGCGTTAGTTTCTACTGCTTGCTTTTGTGCTTGCCCAACACTGTACCTTAGCCAACAAGGTTGTCGGATCTTTCCCCATGCAGAATGTTGGGAGCATTATGGGCAGGGCCCTCCAACCAGCTCGGGAGGTTGCAGATCTAACGGGCCAACTGGACAAAGTTTGGCACAATATCCCTCAGGGGGACATCCACCAATTCTGCCGATCAATACCAAGCTCAATAACTGTTTGCAGAAGAGCTAAACGAGGACCAACGAGTTATTGACTCGCTCAATTTGTGAATGCCAAGCTCTTTCTTTTGAATAAATCATCCAATATTTTTTGAAATTGCTATCATTTTTTTTTGCGTACATGTACATCACTTCTACCGATTTTCGTGTCCCATTCAGAGAACTCCTTCTTGGTGTGTCTTTTTTTTATCTTAGAATGTACTTAAAGGAGTAGCGGAAGATTTTTTATGACTACAATGACTATACAATGGAACCTCATAAACTTTACATTCGGTAAAACTCGTCATCTTTCCTTTCCCGGAACGCGGAAATCTAAGCTGTCGTTTTCCGTATTCTTTTCCAGTGATGAATCGCTTGGTTTCTGAGTTATTCCATTCATTTCTTTGCCATAACGATACCCAATTACAATCTTGAAGGCCAGGCAGAAGCTAATATGGATGAATTATAAGAAATTTTCTCTTTCCGTAACGCATTCCTTCGTGCTGTAATTAGAAACACTTCCGACTTGTAACTGGAAGGTACAGAGTTCGGATGTGGAGAAGGTATCACTGATTTTCTCTGCTTCCCGCATCAAAAACCTAACAGGCTGTACAAAACCATGAAGATACTTCTTCTTGGTTTTGTACAGCCATGTTTAGGATGTGTTTAAGTCTGTTCGAGGATAGATATGTAGTATTTTATCCATGCGAGCAAGCGATGTGCCTCATTATCCAGTCAGCAAGACGCGCACATCACGTGAGTGTTTTTACATCACAACTTCTCTCTCAGAGTGTCTTTTGGTGGATATCGCTGGGAGGAGAAAGGCTGCTAAAGTGCTTCTGGCGCAAATTACGTTTTTTGCATGTGGCATAAATTATATTTTCATATTTAATGCTGTTGTATGCTACTTCGTTCGAATACAGGGCTCAGATCAACCAACACACCCCTTTAAACAGAAGACCATGTTTATGGGTGGTGTATTACGTATTTCTTCTAGCTCACGAAAATGCTTTGCAAAACGGTACGGAAACAAAATTCTGTAACGGTAGAGATCGAAGTACATGCATTAAGAAAACTGAACTAAAGGGAAAACAGAAATTAAATTTCGCGGATTTAGGGACTAAATGGACAGTTTAAAGCTTCCCAAAAGAACAAATCAGAAACAGGATCGGGGAGTGTAAAAACCGTTCTGCAGTGGCATTTTAAATGAAAAATAAAGCGTGGCAAGCACTGAATATCAGAAAATAAAGGAGTATCCCGTACTTGTGCTTTGAGGAGGTTAGAATAGTCTCCGTGATCGGTATAATGGTTAGTGATGCTAGCTGCCGTATCGATGGTCCGGGATTCGAATCCCTGAGAAGGTTTAGATGTTTTTAAGCGTATAGCATCTTTGCTGAATGGAAACTTTGGCAGGATTTATTTGTTTATTTTGACTAATAGTTAATTTTGAGTTAAAGCAACTTTCCTGTCGATCTCCTTTTCACCCACGCTTTTCATGCCAGAATGTAAATGAGATACCGCGCGTTTGTTCAGATTAAGGGGGGGAAAGAAGTGTCATTTAAGCGAAAGTTTCGGAAGTTAATTTTAGAACGTGTTCTGCCTACTTGAGGCTACGTTGTTACCGTGACTAAATAATGATTTGGGCGTTGAGTGTTTCTAGCCATTAGCTTGTCCCGTCACCTTCTACATGTCAGAGCCTTCCTGCGCGTTTGTTTTATCATGTGAAGCTTAAGGCTACTCTAATTACATTTTATTTTAAGTGCAGCATTACTTATTTAAGTTAAGCCAGAAGTGTTGGCTTATGTAAAACCAAGTGGGGTGGACTGTTAATTCTTTGTAATCGAATAAAAAGGCTATTTACCACCTTCTTCTGACTTGCCTGCCTAAAGACACGGGAATAATTCCTCTACAATCTTTATAGAGTTCGTGAGTTTATACTACCAAAGCATACGAGAATCTATAACACTTAAAATGCAGAGGTGAAAGTCCTCTCTAGTGGTTTGGTGTTAGGGGAAGAAGGTTGAGATGCCCTCGAATATTGTGCTTCTTGTCATGATAAAATTCGTGGACTTGTTCTGATCTTACTGTCAGACAACTGAGATATGTTACAAAAACAAAGCGGGTAAAAGCACATGGATTGCCCATAACAGGCTTAATTTTGCAAGAAACGCCTACAGATTTAATGACCTGTTTCAACTAGGACAAACTGGAAATTTTTGTATTGTTTGTTGCCTTGACAGAAAAAAAAACTCACGTGGAAATCGATAGCGAACATTTCTTGAGTGAAATTTTCTGCCGATATGGAAAACACTTGTAAACTGAAGGACACTGTTCGCAAATTTATTGTAAATCTGGGTCCCCTGGATACAGAAATTGCCACTGCAATGTGAGTGGCCTGAAAGTTTTGAACTCCAAGAGCACTTGCATCTATTAATGAGAAATCTACTCCTAGCTGTAAAAACGGTAATGATATTCTTGGCATAACAGGTGAATACAGATTTAAGCTGATGTTTATAGGGAAGATGAACAGTATGTATTCAAGAATGTTAGAGAGCATTTGAGACTGACACTCTCAACTTCCTTTTTGGTAAAATGAGTGGACGAATGAAGATACATTTAAGATTAGGTTTTTATTAATATTTTATTTTTGCAGTGGAAACATTCATGAAATACTTAAGTGTACTAAGGAAAGCAGTTCCTAGCTTGGACAAACGTTCATCACATCCTGATGTTTACCGTGGGCGAGATGAAGAACTGAAAGCCATGCTCGGCAAATGTAACTTCATTATGTCACTTGATGGATCAGGGAAGTTTCGTAACCACGAAGAAAAAATACAGAGGCGAACTTCTCCTCACAATAATTTTGGAGAAAGTGTTTAACATGATTGTAAAGTTAAAATTATGGACAGAGAGGCATGGAATATGTATATTATATCTTGGGACTAAAATTCAGCTTAAGCTTCAGTTGTTTCTGGATAAAGCTGCTTGACAAGTCAGAAAATGAATCCCAAACAAACTTAAAAGAGACAGAAATCTATAGGCATTAACTTAAGTAAACTGAATCCCAAGCTACGAAAAGATTGCTTACAGACGGTTGATGACGCAAAATAAGAATAAGGGCCCTTTATGAAACAGCGATATTGTGATACAATACAGTCCTAAAAACTCGGCCTAGTGTGGACCGAACAGTGGCCGAGTTTGTGAAAATGCCAGGTTATCGGGAAAGTTTTTAAAAAAGAATGAATACAAATGTTTCCTCAGAAAATACACTATATGTATTAGTTGCTTGAGAATACAACAGTTTAAAGTGAATGCAATACCGTAACTGAAACGTAAACTGTCCAAATACCCTTAAACAAAGGAAAAGTGCAAATGTGCTACTTTATGAAGGCATAGAGCCTTTACTAACGAAAATTAATGAATACATATTGTACAGTAATTTACCCGATAAGACAGACCTAAAAATACTTTATAATGGCATAAAGCTATCTATATTGAAAATTAACTAGTCTACTTTGCAAAAACTGGCTACTTTTATTTAAAGGAATGCATAATATCCTGATGTTTTCTGCACTGCACTTTGCGTTTTGGTGCTTCATATACGAAGACAACGAAGGAACAGTGAGTCTATTACTGACGCACCTTGTTTAAAATACTAAAGGGCGGTTTCGACAGTCCTTGGTTCTCCACTATGTGATATTTTAGGGGCTTGTAAAGCAGAGTCCTTCTCAGCGTCAACGTCTTCATCCTTTTCCGACATTTCTTCATTAACTGTGATAGCAGTTATAATTTCAACATCGGACATAATGGCTTGCTTGGTCTGGAACTACTGTTCGACGTCATTTTCATCTGCTTCTGCACATCCAGAAACTCTTTTGAGGAGGTCGAGTAAGTTTATATTTTCTGCATCATCATGTTCAACGAACTCATTTCCCTGGTGATCAAGGAGCTTTCGACAGATAAGAACTAGTGCTAACTCATTCCAGGCGTCCACCACCTATCCAGCAACAACCAATAGTTAATTTTCTTTAAGTTCTGAACAAGGTATTGTCCATTATCGTTTACAGAAAGAAGGGAAGGTAACAGCTTGCGCCCATATCTGCTCTTGAGACTAACCAGAACTCCTTGGCCCATTGGCTGGCATAACACTGTGATATTGGGTGGTAAAACCATTGCTCGTATGTCCCCATTTTGTAACTTTTCAATATCTGGGTGCGAATAGCCTTCCTTGGCAGGTTTTTAGATTTTAAAAGCCGCTCAACTGATGGAACAAATACTTCATGGAACCGTTCTTTGAAAATTTCACAGCTCATCCAGGCTTTTGTCTGGTTTAGGTACCAAACTTAAAGTTTATCCATTTCGATGTGATTAAACCCACGTGGTTTCTTTGATTTTCTTATGCTACCAAGTTTTAATTTGTGGCCACCTGTTGCATTAGTGCATACTGGGATTGTTACCCTCTGTTTGCTCCTTTTAAAACCAGGGAGTGTTTGCTGTTCCTCGAAAGCAAGACGTTTAGCTGGTAACAGTTTATACTTTAAAGCTGTTCAACATAATTGTACAACTGCTCTCCGGTCAATCCTTCAACTTCGATTAGGAAGTTTTCCTTAAATTGAGACATACCCTTTACGTCTCCAGATAGTTTTCCCCCACAAATACTAAGCTGTCGTACTCCATATCATTTATTCCAGAGATCAAGCCAGCCAGTGCTTGCGAAAAATATAGAATCGTTATCTTTTTTTAATTCTTCATAAAATTTCAAGGCGTTCTCTTGGAAGATTGGCCCACTAACTGGCGTGCCCTTCTCTCTTCTTTGGCAATACTAAATCTGAAGTGCTTCATTCACCTCATTAAACGTACTTTCCTTCATACTTGTCCTGTCTTTCAATACTTCTGTACACATTCTCTTAACACACCACGACTCGATTTCCGTCCGCTTCTTCTTCCAGTCTCCAATCGTACTTTTGTCGACTACGAAGTCCTTAGCCACTGGACTGACACTTTCTCCGGTATGCAGTCTCTTTAATGCCCCCAACGTTTGCTCCATAGACAAGTTCACTTGTTTTCTTTTAAAGGAAGATGTCATCACAGAGTATTGTCCAGCACCCGCAAACTTTGAAACAGCTCTGACAATACAGTACAGTCACTTAGAGTTCTTTGGAAGGAGTATGACAAAGGAATGCAGGGAGAAGGGGACACACGCACGCGGACAATGACTTTGAACGAGTCTGCGCGCGGGGGTTTTCGCCCTGCCACGATGTGGCCGAGTTATCCGGACTGCCGAGTTATTTAGTACCGAGTTTTTGATACTCTACTGTACTGGTATAAGAAAAAGGAGAAAAGCGGAAAAAACAAAAATATAATATATAGAGTGAGGAACTGTAGGATATTAAGGAAACTGCGTTCTTTCGAAGAACATTGTGCTTTTGGAACGGGCATTTCAATCATCCGTCCTTACATTATAAAAGAGCTCAAACAGGGAACGAAAATGAGAGACAATAATGGATATATTTTTCTTTCAAGTGAGATTAGTTACTTTAAATGGAGAAAATAATTTTGTGCAACTTTCTCCTTTAGCACAGTAATTATGTTTTGTTAGATTACGTATTGTTACGAACATTGTATAATGGAATATGAAAAGTCTGAACAAATGCGAAGTTTTGCCGGAAAAACAAGTTTGTAGAGTCATATATAACGCTGAGGTAAATGGCTCTCTCTTTAAATTAGCCACATATCGCCAAAATGGCAATGGTTTTGAAGTCTAATTTTCATCGCCCGCAATTTCTCGGCAAATTTGGAGAAAGTGCCAAAAGTCGCCTAACCTAGCGACCATTTGGGTCCTGTCCCTGTTTAACCGTAATTGATACTGTAATTAAATAACTATAATTGATCCCTATGTGTAAACGTAACAGTATCTGGCTCTTGTACGTAACTGAAGCGTAGACTACCAGTAATTTCAAGAAATGGAAGGTACTGGAAGTTCCTCGGTGGCCGGGGGAAGCTATATGAGACCAGAGAGAGCGTCAGTTTTTAGTTCAGAGCTGACTTCTGACTATTGAGAGATCTCCGTGCAAGCTTTGCTTTTTGGATGCGCTTTGTATTACGCTGTGTTTAAAGGTATTAGTAGTTTGAAGTAGTAACTATGGTTGTGCTGTGTCCTTCTCAGGAGAGGTGTGCGAATACTTTCATGGAAAGTTCCAGAACTGTAAACTGTTTGTTTTGGGAAAATAAATTTTATCATGTTATCATCGGTTCTGAGCACATTCAATTCATTACCCCCTCGTACGCATTCAACAATATTTTATCTTGCTTTATATCTTTTAAAAAATTTTACAGAGGTATTGAAATAATGTATTGTAGGTTGTGCATAAATTTATTAATTTCATTTGTAGCCATGTATTGCGAGCTGTTCATCTCCAAGTTCTTCAAATTCCTCATTTTTCTTAACTCGTCATATGCTTAGTCTACATTAAATTGTGTTTAAGTGCTCTGGTCTACTCAGAAACGTAGCAGCAGCTCATCTAACACTTAACTCAGGTTTACCTGCTGTCAACACTAGTCCTGAGCTAAGTGGCCTCAAAAAACTTAACCTTATTTCACTGAGATACTTTTGGTTCTTTTATTTCGAAAAAATTTAGTACACCCTGTACATGACGCAGAGTGTTCTCAAATAATTGCTGTACTTGGTATGCTCAGTTTTCTCACAATTATATGATTGGGGGCATTCATAAGCGCACTTGATGCAACGTGGCTCCCCAGAAAAATTATGCGGCTTCTGACCAATTGTATCACTTCCGTATTTGTTATTTGAGACATTATTCTTGATTTTTATTGAGAAGGGCATCAGATCTTTGAGAACTCTTACACTTGGATGAGACATACTAAGAACTGAGCCATTTACTTCTTTGCTCGGTCTATTGAGAGAATTTTTAAATCGTAAATCGTTTCTCTTTAAGAGCCAGAGGGTTCTTAAGATCGCAGTCGACTTCATTTCAAGATCAATTTCTTTAGTCCTTTCCATTAGGTAGGCTTAATTGTCGGTAAAAGTTTTAACTGGAGAAAATCAAAGGAGATTCTCCCTGTTCAAAATAAAAAGTCATAGGAGAGTATCATCGTCCATGTGGTTATCCTCATAGGGCTTATCCAGGGCCGCGAAGTCGTCTGGAAGCGGGTCATGGCAAACTAACACCTTCATGTATGATAGCTGAAGGCCAAATACAAATGATACATGTTTAGCTTAGCTGTTGATATTTTACAAAATATGACGTTCTTCTTACACTAAAATTGGGCCTAATATCAATAATTATTGCAGGTAGGCTAAAGTGGCAAACGAAGTACGTATGTAGTAATATGAAGCATATTGTGTAGTGTAATATAAAGAGTGTTTCTAAAAATATCGGGGTTTTTAACGCTTTGTAGTATTTACTACCTAAAACTTAAAATTAAATTTACTACATGAAATGAAGAGCAAGTCAAACATTTATAGCTACAAGCTTACAAGTGTTCAATGTGAACATCTCACACGGCGTACATCAAGTCGGTAGCCAGCTCTCCCAAACTTTGATTAGTGTTTATTGTGGAGATTGATTAGTGTTTATGGTGGTCCCAAACGTTGATTAGTGTTTGTGTTGCAACGGCTACCTCAATCCTGTTTCTTAGGTCCGGAAGGTCAACTGGTAATGGAGGCACATACACAAGATCCTTTATGAACCCCCACAGGGAGAAATCGCATGGCGTCGCCATGTGATCACACAGATGCTCACATTATGAGTGTTCACATGTCCGCTGAGGTGAAATGACTATTCAACACTGAAAACAACATGATCCAATGTTGTACCAGCATTTTTGTGGAAAGTTTCATAACTGTGAGATGTTTCCTTTGATAAAATAATTTTTTTTAATTAAAATTTATTTTATCAAGCTATCATCAATTCTGTGTGCATTCCATTTATAACGAGTGTTAACTCAGGCAACAATACAAAGAAAATCATTTACAGTGTAGGGATTTATATTTATTTTAAATAACCAGTTAAATTTAATTTGAAGTCCTTTCCTATAAGCTTTCGTTCCTCTAATTGCCAGTGTCAGAATATTTAAATTTGGTAGCGCGAGTGAAATAATGCAAATTCTACGAGTGGGAGAAAAGGTTTAAGTATCAAGTTCTAGAACGGAAAGTTAGAGCAAACTCTGTGCTTGTTGTAGCTTGAACATCGGCTTAGCATTTATTGCTGGTTAAACGTGATGTAACAGCTATTACTCTGCTTATCTTCAAATTTTGAATTTAGTTCTTACTGTTTCAGTTACCGCCCAAGCAGAGGCGTAGTTTGTTAGCGTCGAGTTGATGCATTGTAAATAACTAAAGAGTGTAATAAAGGGTAATTTTAACCCTTCTTCTGTGCAGTCACTACTCTTTCAGCTTTCACACATAAGTTAGACAGGTAGACCTTTACAACAGTATTTAAATTAAGAGTCAACTAAGTCATCAAAAGCAAAGTAGTCCGGGAAAGGACCATGCCTGGCAATATAACGTATGAGCTGTGGAATACTTATAGTCCTTCCCGGATCAACATATGTTAGGTGATAGCAAGTTCTGCGTCCTGTCTGTCCGTGGTCCCATTCTTCCTGTCATTTATTCGTAGCATGGAGTCTCAATGATCTTTTGAGGTGAGAAATGGGCCAGGAGATGTTGACTCGAGCCGAAATTACACCTAAAGCCGCGTTCTTAGATAGATTATCTGCCATCTCATTTCCTTAATCTCCTACATGTGCTCTAGTCCATTCCATCATGTAGGACTATCCAATGTTCTCTCGCAATCTTTGTTGTACGGATGCTATGGTGGGTGATGAATGTTCCAGTTATTAATGGCGTGTAAAACGGATAGACCGACTATCTTGATGGTTGCTTTCCTGATTTGTTTTCGTTGTAGATATTATATGCCTGTCCATGGCTATAGCTTAACTTTGGAAAACACTATTAAAATCCCTAAGGACTCCTTGCCATTTGTGCATTATTCTTGGTGGACAAAAGGCGACGAAGGCACTGCCCACTTTGTTATCAATTTTAGAACCACCAGTATACACTGTGATATCTGACGGTTGTTCCAATGCCGTAGTGATACCCTTGATTCGGATACCTCTGCCCTTAGTGCTGGGATGGATGTGCAGGTGTGGGGGCCTGCGGTTTGAAATCTTCTGTTAGAAAGAGCTCGTCGTCAAAGGTTACTGGGCGTTTCAGTTGTTTGACGAGCTGTCTTAAGCCATGCAGCCAGCTCCTTTGCCTGGGCTAAAACCCCGGACAAAATACCAGCTTTCCGCAGTCTGACCACTCGGTCGCTGGTGGCATCATAACTGTAGAGGTTCCGGAAGAAAGGTTACTATCAGACCCTTCCGGATTTAACAATGTTTCTGTTGCTTTTATCTCATTAATTTTGGAAAGTTTCTATGAAGAAAAGTATGACGCCTTTTCTCACATATAAAGCCGATTGTTTTTACTTTACGACTCTTAACAGAAAATTCGGATTTTAAACGCCAAAAGCAACAATGCGTACTTTTGACCAAATCTTGCTTCTCGGATAATCAGAAATTGCTCACTTAATAACATTCCCATGAACTGTGGTTTGTACTGGAACAAAATATGCTATTTTTTACACCTTCGCTAGTACAGACGATGTTAGCAGTTCTGCTGAAGGCATTAAATGATATTCCCTTGTGTTTGCACTTGAAGAATATCCCTTTTTAATACCATGAGCTAGCTGTTCAAAAACATTAAAATCTTTTGCTGCGAAAGAACTTCGCTCCTCTCAACTTCAATACGCAAAAATCTCAAAGCCTTCAAAGTCAGATGAATGGGTGAATTTTCTGACTTTTTGAGCATGAAAGGGATTGGTTCCAGGGTTTTTAACGCTTCATTTGGTAGCCTTGATTCTATGAATGTTTACAATGTTACATAACATTTATCTCTGGCTCTATCCTACTGCTTTTAAAGCTGTTAGTTCTGATTCAAGTTTGTCATATCATTTTCGCAATGAATGAGCATTTGGTTTCTGAACAACAAAAGATAACAAATCACTAATCTAAATTTCAATCAACAAGTACTCATTATCTAAGCGAGTTTGCAAAGACTGTACCGCATTTCTGTAACGATCGTCAGTTCGCGTAAAATTTTATAAAGCTTTCTGCCGGAGGATTCTTTCCCAGGGCCTGTGACAAAAAGGCAACTTTATCATTATCTAAATCAGGATTCTTATCAATCTTTTGAAACTCTTCCTCTAACTATTTTTCCAGATTACCATTAAAGTTAGTCAGTTCTTTCATTTCAATATCTACTAAAAGTTTACCCTTTTCGGCAATAACTTTTTAATTTACAAATTTTATTTTATAGTCTTAATTAATTTTCTTCACTATCCTATTCATTGCATACTGTAGTAAATAGCCTTCTATGCAGAGTGCATTGTTTTTAAACCTTTTATATTTTAAATGAAAAAAGTCGCTTCTCTTTCACTTTGATTTGGCTTGGTTATGGAAAAGCACTCGATGGTTTTGCCATATAGCAAAACGCTATCCCCTTGGTTATGTCAAAGCACTCTCCCATTAGGTTATTCGCCTAAGGGGAGAAATACTTTCGTGGAGGAGTATCTAAGGGAAGATGGCTTGCATACACTTTACACATGCGGAAAACCACGAAAACGTCCATGCAACCAGCCCGTTCCCTGGGATTACAACCCCGAACTAAGCTAGCAGTGTTTAGCAACGTTACAGCTCTGCCATCCGTGGGCCTTATCTTTTAACCAGTTGTTAAATATTTGGGCTTGAATCTTACTTTGGCTTTAATTCTCAACAACGTAAGATTATCTGACTTCGAACTATAAATTTGTAATAAAGATAGGAGGTCAAGATAAAATAAGATTTTAGTACTGAAACCAGCTCAATTGAAGAAATTTTAACACAATATAAGGAGGTTAACAGCCAAAAAAATATCTTAGGTGGAGTTGATCATTTCATAGTACAGTCTCTAACTTCCTGAGACACTCGCAACTACCACATGGCCGCTCTTCGATAGCCTAAGCTCTGATAATCTGGAATAGAGCCACTTTCTCGAAGAGTAAGCTAGGCAACTCAGATTCTAGCAAGTACACTCGCGTGCAAAATTTAAATAATTTGCACACTATGTCGAATTTCGGAAAACCTAATGGACAGATATTAATGATTCGTATGAATATCCGTTCATAACGGAGAAAGAGATGCACCATTCAAAAGTAATTTTATGTACGCATGATTATCAGTAAAGATGGTGCCCAAAAGAACAGTGCACAGAAATGTCCAAAATTCACGCTCTGATATCGAACTGAAAAGGAGTCTGTATGGGATATGGTCCCCTCTCATAGCCAGACAGGTCGAGTAGCCTGACAGCACGCTGGAAAGGAGGCAGTCCTGTGAGGAGTTCCTGTGGCAGTTGATTCCAGTTACTCAGCAAGATATTTTTTCAACTCAGGAATTGTTCTCGGAGGCGGATGGAGATACGAAGTTACCCTCTTAAGAGCGTGACATACATGTTCTAGAGGGTTAAATTCAAGAGATCTGGCTGGCCATTCCTGTGGCGCATACCCCCACTTTAAAAGTAAATCGTCGATCAGCTGAGCTCTATGTAGACGAACTAGTGGCCCTTACCCAGAACTCTGAAACATTTTCTCAAACTGCAGATGATCGTTGCGGTCCATTAATAGGAACCCAGGACCAACTGCGTCCCTTATAAGTCGAGCATTGGGCTTAAGACCTCATCTTTATAGCTCCCAGCAGACATGCCAAACAAGTGCAAAGGTATGCGGAAGTCCAATATAATGCCTGCCTGAACCATTACATTAGCACCACCGTAATGATCATTTCCTGCGATGAGGGAGGGGTGGTACCATGTTCCAAGATCTATCCAGATACAGGTATGCCGACAAACAGTGCCCAAATATCAAGACCAGTCTAAATCTCGACTCATTTTGTAAAACGCATGGTACTCCACTGAAGTCTTGTTCAAGGCACATGTTGTCTGCCCCATGCTAAACGCGATCTGTTATATACTGCAATGAGCAGTACACAAGCAGCGGGCCTTCTGGCATACAACCCTATATCAGGAAGCCTTCAGCGAACTGCAGATAAAAAACTCGGGTTTTCAGTGTCAGCATGCAGCTCACGCAAGGGCTGTGAATCTGTAGCAGTCCTATGTTGCCGTGCTGAAAGTGCCAAATAACGATCCTCATTCGTCATTGTGGATCTTGGTGTATTTTTTCCAGGTCTTCTCGATATGGATCCAGTGTTTTGAAACTGTTTCCCCAAATTGCAGATTGCAATGGGTGTTACACTGACTTCTGTAGCCACCTGCGCGTGTTATTGACCTGTTTCTACTCTACCAACAATTGTCCATCTCATTCCGCCACCCATACTTCCGTATCTAGTTTCTTTCTTACCCCCAACGGTGAGGCAGGCTGTTAGCATATTTGCCAGGTGGCTTCGCTGACGGAATTAACTTTATAAGGTATTTTCTCTCACCTTCTTCGCATGCCTTCGTGGTGTAGTGGTCAGCACGCTCGACGCGTAACCGAGAGGTCCGTGGTTCGATACCCGGTGAAGGCGTTGCTCATTTTTCATTCTTCATGACTTCCCAAATAAAACCTAATGTCTCTATAACTGGCGCCCGAACTAAAAAGGTGGTGGATGATGATTATCCACCACCGTGATTTGGCGATTGGGTCCCCTAAACACCAGACGCCCTTTAACAAGGGGAGTATGTAAGGTATTCCCTCCCACCTTCTTCGCATGCCTTCGTGGTGTAGTGGTCAGCATGCTCGACGCGTAACCGAGAGGTCCGTGGTTTCAATACCCGGAGAAGGCGTTCCTCATTTTTCATTCTTCATGACTTTCCAAATAAAACCTAATGTCTACAGAGACAAACAAAGTCTATGTTTGTCGGAGGGGCAAGTAAAGTGTTGTGTTTTATTCCTTTTCAAAAGTCCACAAAACACTTTTCTGTGTTTCTTGTAAGACGAGTGTTTTGACGAGTGCTGAGCGTTGCAAAAAGAGTGCTGGATGGGTCAATGTTTCAGGGATGGAAGAAGGGTTCAAGAGAACAATTTCAATGTCCACGTGTACAGAACTGGAGGTGGATGGATATAACTTAAATGCTGTTAATAGGCTTCCAGAACGTAAGCAGTTAACGAGATCTGCAAATAATTAAATTACAGTTAAAGGGATGACTGAGTTACATGGACATACTTGATACAATCAGCTATGTAATACATGAAAGTGACTTCTAACATTTAACAGAGTTACTGATACAAAAAGATAAAATAATACATTAACGAAGGCAATATATGCAATTATTGAAGGTTAAATTAAAGTACATGACATTGATTAAAACGTAAGCAGTACTCGTATGTATATACATACTCCCACACATAGTAAATAAAAAATTAAAAACTGATGAAAAAGAAAGAAGACAAAAATAAAAATAGTAAATGTTAACTTGAATCAGATTCATTAAACGCAAGCACAAAACAAATAGAGGCCGTGTTGGCGACGACGATGGCAGCTGAAAGCTATTCCTTCCAGCCTATTTGAGATATTATGTACGATATTACACAACAGCATATGCTTTGGCACAGATATGCTCCTCCGCTAGCCGTCCAAAGTGATGTTCTGCAGTCTCTCTACCACAGAATACATAGTGATTTGGACCCCCTATCACCCCGCATGAGCACTGGTCATTTTCACGTTATTCACGTCATTCGTAAGCCATGCGGAAAGTCATGAAAGGCCCATGTCCTGTTAGAAACTGTGTAAAGTTTTAGAGAAATCAGGTTATTTTCATGCAGGAGACATGAAAAAGGAGCAATGCCTTCGGCGAGACTTGAACCTGGACCTCTAGAATATGCGCCGAGTGTGTTACCGTTGCACCACGAAGACATGCAGAAAGGAGGGAGAAAATATCTCCTACTTTAAAAGGCAAATCAGGATGAGGGGACGCAATCGCCAAATCCTGTTTCTGAAGAATCATCATCCACCACCTTTTCGTTCGGGCGCTACTGTAGAGTCATTAGGATTTTTAAAATAGGAAACATGAAAAATGAGCGATGCCCTCGGCGGACTCGAACCTGAAACTTTTGAATACGTTACACCACGAAGGCATGGAGAAAGGAACCAGAAAATACCCTATAAAGTAAGGCAAGCCACTTCATAGAAGCTGACTTAGTTTTTGAAAAATTCTGTAGACTCTTCGTCTAGTATTCTCTGTTTCCTACAGATCTTGCGCTAACTGCGACTTCGTAACTTCATTATAAGTTTCTATGATCTTGACAGCCGCATTTTCACTTTCTTCTGTCTCTACTTCAGGCACGTAAGAATCAAAACCTTCGTTCTCGTCTTTTATTTCTTTATGTTTTCGTTCTCTTTCTTTAATCACGTCAGATGTTTCATCCATGATTTCTGGATCTTTCTCAAACACTCCACCAGCTACTTCCTCCGTTTCTTCATCTCTGACTCTTCAGATGCCACTTCTGCGATTTCCGCATCTTCTTTCATGGCTCCAGTTTCTTCTGCAAGCTCCTCTTTCATCTGTTGGAGTTGCTCTCGTACCTTTTCTCGGCCGACTTTCCTCTTTTCGCGCTCGGCCTTCATCTCGGCTATCATCTCTTCATAGCCAGCTTTTATCTCTTGTTTCATCTCTTCAT
>KK112851.1:39770-61691 GCA_000611955.2 Stegodyphus mimosarum
GGCATAGATTAAAATTAGAAGTAGATCATACTCAGTATGATTCATAAAAGATCGCCCTGTCACCGCTGCTGCTTCCCTAGAGAGAGACCTGCTGATTAGAACTAACCTAAAAGGCCTGATGTAGGCACGGTTGGGCAAGATCTGAAAGTTAGCTGGGTTCTGTCTGTCGCAGTTAGTGTCGTAGCTTTGTGTAGGTCCAATAAACCACTAAAGCACCACAGATGGTAAGTTGTTTTGCATTGTTTAAAGTCTCACTAGATGCAAAGAATAAGTTTTACGTGGTTTTTTACATTTTTGTGTTTTATCTTGTGGCCACGGTAAGGATTAATGAAAGGCAATAACTCGCTTTAATATGCAGAGGTAATTTTTAAGGGTAAGCAGTTAGTTATAAATAATTAAATTAGGTAGTTAGATAACCGTAGTCATTATGGATTTATCATAGCCAATATGAAATTTTATTTATTTTTTTAATAATATTTGTTAAAAAAGCCCTATTAAAATCACAATCTAATAAAATTTCTAAAATAATCTAATAAAATGAAGTTTAAATCTAAATAAAATCTAATGAAATTTAAGTTTAAAATACATGTAATTTTTGACATTGATTTTTAAACGATATTAGGATATCTACACATTAAAAGCTATAAAACATTCATGTTTTGTAACAACAAAATATTTATGCGTCTTTTTAAAGATTGGAACATGGGATATCGCCAATTTCGCCAAATGGGCGATAAAGTCGCCAATCTGGCAATCCTACCATACACTATTTTATGGCAACCCTAGTGCTATGCCGGAAAGCTTACATACAGGCGCAACCGCCGAATTTTTCGTAACAATACGCAAACCAGTGTTGTCACTAGTTTCTGCGTGCTTTATCTCCTAACTTGTCAATCTCTACAATATAGCTATGAGGGTTTACTTAATCTGGTAAAAGTTAAATAATCCAAAACCTCCCGACAGACGAGAAGCAAATTACCGCTATGTCTGAAAGTAACTACAATGTCAGACAAAGGTTTTAATAAGCCTCTTATTTAAAAAGAACTTAGAACATAAAGCCATGCTAAAAAAATCTAAAAAACTTTACGCTAAAAAAATCAATTACAGCTCGTGGTGATGTAATTAAACAAGAACAGTCAAATTCAAACTAAAAATGTGGACTAGTGATCAAAGACTATACAATTTAATTTTAATTTAAGCTGGCTAAGTAACTCTATCATATGAGCAAACAGCAATGGGAAATTATAGTAAAGGCTAAAATCCTAAACAACTGGGTAATTTATTTAATAATAACTGTACATATCTTTGAAGAATAATTTTCTTTATGTATTCAGTTTCTTTCTTTGATGCATTTCCTTTTCAATTTAAAATTTTGGAATTTAATTAAGGATTTCTATTATTCTAAAAAAACTAATTGCATTTAGAATGTATAGAAAAAGCTGCTAATTTTATTTCTTTAGCAATATCAAAATTCAGAGGAAATATGAAATATATATGGCAAGGGCTGGTTATAGAGCTGATGTGGCAGAATTTTTAGAATTTAGTGACAAACTGAGCAACAAAATCTAGAAATCTCAGAACTTTTAGAATTTAGAGAAGGCACTGGAAGCAGAATTTAGAAAGGCACTAGACAGCAGAATTTAGGATTCACAGAGATTGCATCAGGTGGGAAAATGTCTAGTGCCAGCTCTGTATGATGCATTAAGGCATATTATGTGAATCTTTTAAATCGACAATTTTCAATTTCTTTACTAATACAAAAATGCATTTCTATAACGCCTGTCCATGTGATAAGATTGAAGCATTTTTGATATTTTCTATGTTTGTGCCCAGTGAAAAGTAGAGAAAATAAAGGGAAGATAAACATGTTAAGAAAAAGTTTCTAGTATCAAAAATAAAACATTCAAATATTATGTTTTCATTGTTCTTCCAGACTTTCCCCAAAAGGTAAGAAATTGATCCCAGACTTTCTGTAAAATATATTCATTATGTGTTAATACCATGGAGACATTTTTCATTTTGTCACATATTACTGGAATCTTCTAGAATCGATGGTCTATAAATCTTGCCTTCTAAACTTTCCAAGCTGTAGTGTCTCAAATCGTAAAGAAAATTATCCCTACCAATCCTGTAGTAGCCAAAAGCCAGAAATATTAAAAAAAAAAAAGAAAAAAGAAAAAAAAAAAAGAAAGAAAAAAAAAGAAAAGAAGAAGAAGAAGAAGAAAAGTGTAAAATTAATTTTATAGAGAAAACTGATGCATATTATGAGATAATTAAATGGGAAAAACTTACTACGAAAAAATTAAAAAGAAGACATTTTTAATTAATTACATAGCTAATTTCGCTTTTAGTAAGAACTGTTTCGTAAACTGTGTTTTATAGCATTATACCTTGTTTACTTCACAGATTCAGAATATTGTATAATGGAACTTTATAACATATTTTATTTTCATGTTATTTTTCAAATATAATTTCAATATTTTACCATTATTTTAATGAAATTTATTACTGTTACAATGTATTAAAAATCGTCGAAAAATTCCCAGATCTCAGGATTAAAAATTTTCTATAAGAACTGATCTTAAAATCGCCAAAATGTTGATAACTCGCCAAATTTAGAACGTTAAATAAAAAAGTTCACATCACCAAAAAAGAAAAGTTGTATAAGAGCTTTTTATTAGAAAAAATGAATTTCGAAATGCCTATGTTTCACTTCTTGCTTAAAACCTCGAGTACCCTACTATTTATATTAGATATGAGAACAAATTATAATACATGAACCTATTCACCCATCCAAAAGATAACCATATATGTCTGTGAATCACCAAAAATATTTCTCCAAAATGCTAATTCACACTCAAAATGGCAGTCGTAAAAACAGACAGGAATATCAGATTATTAAAATTAAGGACTTTTAAGGACCAAAAATCGATTCCAAAAAACCTAAGGACTTTTAAGGACTCTTAAGGACCGTACGAACCCTGCTCTTACTTCTTGTGCTTTCATTTTCTGTAGGACTTTTATCAAGAAGGGGATGAATGCTTGACAAACTAGGAAAATTGCACTTACCTCTTACTTCTTGTGCTTTCATTTTCTGTAGGACTTTTATCAACGGAGCAGTGACTGTGTAGTCATCTGTGACCGCACGAATAGCTTGATGAATCTGAATAGACGATTTCACGTGGTCGATGTTAGCGTCCAGGACTCTAAGTCTTTCACATAGTATTTCCATATCCTCATCATCATTTTCTTTATTCACGATTAATCCATTATCTGAAGGAGGTAATCCAACACAACTCTCTTTGGGTGGAACAGCAGTCGGAGGCCTATTTTCGTCCATATGTATATCCTCGTGGTTATCGCCGTTAGGCCTAATCGCTTCGGCAGACTCGCTTATATCGAGCAGCCTACATGCACAGATGCAAGGGACCGAAATGAGAGAATATCGAAAATGAGGCGTTGAGATAGATCGTCTAGAATGGTTTCAATCTATGAGACTAAAAAGTGTTTCAATTTCTAGAGCTCTTTTGACCACAAAAGCTGCAGAATTCGTTAAAATGCTAGGAGAAAATTTTGTACCAATTGATGGAGGGCTTACAAGATGGAGAGAAATAGCATTGTTTATCGGAAACTACATAGTGGAAAGCAAGGGGCAGATCATCATTCGTTTGAGAAATGAATAAAAGAAGTTTTACCCGGGCTTCAAAAACAATACAAGCCACACGAAATTTATAACAAAAACGAAACTAGTCTGTTTTACAGAGCATTACCGGAGTACGCGTTTATGTTTAAATGTGAAACAGCAGCTGGTTTTAAGAAATTAAAATACATTACTGAGTGATTAACTGTAATATGGATGCAACAATTAAATAGACGCCAGTGGTAATTGGAAGGAGTTGAAAGCTAATGTTTAAAAGACTGACCTTAACATAATAACAAGAACTCGTGGACGATAAGCAGTATTTTTATTGGTTTCTTTTTTTAAATGGGACAAAGACCTGAAAAACGAAACAATAGCTTTATTGTTAGTAACTGTGTTGTACACCCTTCTGATATCGTTCTGAAAAACATTCAGTTTGCGTTTCTTTCTACAAATACGTCTTCTATCATTCACCACTAGACCAAAGTATTAAAAAACTTTCCAATGGAATTACAGTAAAGTTGTCGTTCAAAAAAAGATAAACGAAATTGAATCTTGCGAAAATGTAAGCATCTCGATGGAAATAACTAAGTCGATATCTTTGTTAGAGGCTATGAATGTTACAGTCAAACCATAGGTAGCAGTCTCCCAAAACACAGGTAGAAAATGCTTTAGAACTTTTTTTAATTCATAAGAATCCACAAAGGAATTGCAAACTATCTCTAATACTATTTTGGACATCAGTGAGGGAAATTACGGAGAATCATTTTTAGAGTACGTTGCAACTGATGACAGCATTGAGAAAGAATCTGAATACACTCACTCTGAAAGTATAGAAAGTGTTAAATGAGTTGTAGAAAAGAAAGACGGTGAAAGTTATTACTTGCCAGTGTTAGCTGAATCGAGAAAACTACTGCAAACTCTAAGAAGTACACTTGAACTAAAAGGTGGAGATCAGAAAAGCTACCAATAGTTTTACGAGATTGAAAATGCAGCTCAAAGACTGTTGACGAAAAATACGAAACAAATACGGATAGAGCAGTTTTATCAGGTATGTAATTTTAATTTTTATAAAAAAATATATTTTCAAGTTTTGTGAATAGTTTAATTTTAGCATTAATTTTTAATTAATAATTCAAGTACTATTTATTGAATTAATTATTAGTTACTACCCTGCTAAGTAAGTTCACACCGTAATTTGCAATATTGAAATCGCGGTTTGTAAAAGTCAGCCGGTTAATAAACACAGATATGCGTGGAATGGAAGCGATTTTATTAAGCGGCGGGTACTCTGTATATCAAATAAACCAAAAATGTGCTTTTAATAAACCAAAAATGTGCCTTTCTGGAGTGCAAAAGCATAAAAGTAGTTTCCTGCACTCACGTGATTGTTTACAACAATATTTCTCAAAAAAGCGACACACATGCATATAATTGCGATTCATCATCAATCACACGCATATATCTGAAATTTATTGTGAGCGACAGGCATAAAATTGTCCTGGGAGAATACATTTAAGAAAGAAAATTTCTAGAATAATATAATGTAATAGAAAAGTAATATATATATATATATTAACATTTAATTAGATAAGAAAATAAAATTATATAATTAATATATAAGAACGAAAACGTGCCTCAGAGCTTTACGCGACCCATCCAGTGCTTCCCAACCCGCTGGTGAGAGACTACCCATACTTTGGAAGCCACTTCTTTACAAGATGCTTATTGTAATATATGAGTCACCTTACAAATTATTACCATTCCGGGAGCCACAGCGGAAAGTTTTTCTAAGCTGAAGCTGGTAAAATTGTATTAGATATCATGCTTAAATCGAAGAGAGGTTAGTTCGCTGTATTTCTATGGACAGAAAATGATACTGTTCCAGAATTATATTATGATGATATTATAGGCGACTTCATTTAATAAAGGACACGCGAGATTTCACCTACAATAGGTTGCTCATGTTATAAATGTTATATCTTTAATTAAATACATAAAATTTCGAAATGTTAATGAATGGCTCCAGCTGCTAATACGCGGGATTAACTTTCAAAATTAGAAGTTTTGGAGTCCTGTGGAAAGCGGTGAGGAAAGGTGAAAACACGAACTAAGTAAAATAATGACTAATAAAGAATCAAAGTAAGTAAAATGTAAAGAAATAAGTAATAAATTAATAAGTTTCTGAGGTTTATTTTAATTTTATAACAGTTATTTTTTAATTTTGAAACCCTTTCCTTTACGTTCTTGTTTCCCACTTACAACTTCCAGAGGTAGAAGGAATATTTAAGGAAGGTTAAACTTACTTCAGTAGGAGAGCTTAGGAGTTCTTAGTGGTGCGTGTTTACCGTCAGTCTACTTCATTATTAAGCCAACTACGCTCGGCTGTATTGTATGTGCCTGTTGATAATCGCCGGCTACTTTAATTAAGGGTTATTAATAGGTAATTATGTCTAGCTTCGGCTAAGTCAGTTTAGTTTAGTATTAGGTAGTTTCTTATTTCCTTATCTTGTTTTAAAGCCCAAGTGGAGGCTTTCCTGTAAGCCCGAGATAGGTCCAACTATTATTGTTTCTCTGATTGAAAAAAAGGGTATTTTAAGCCTTCTCTGGACTGCGTCGTTACATACCTGAACTCAGCGATAAGTCGCTACACAGTTCAATAGGTTCGTCTACATTCAGCATAGATGAAGTAATTAGGAACATTATAAGTTAACTTAATGAAAATAGATAAATAACACACTCATGTTCAAAACTTAAAAACAACAAATTCATTTTTCAACATAGAACCATGACATTGTTGAAAAGAGCTTTTCGCGATCAGTACAATGAAAAGCCAACTCAAGTCAGAGGGTACTCTAGGACATGGAAAATGTGAGGAGTCATCGCTTACTGTGCAAGGAATCTTAAAAAGGAAAGGTAGGTGCATTTCCAAACATTCTTTTGCAAGTGAGATTGTGCATGCAGCATGGCTACAAGTAAACATCAAGACGCCTTTACATGTGATATAACAATAGAATAATAGGTAAGCCAAAGAGGAGTGTAGTTTGACATCTGGCACCAGAGAGTTTGGAACTAATAAAAGTGTTGTTTCACGAACTTGGAAAGCCTTTCAAACGACAGGTCAGTTGTAAGAAAGGTTGGTGGTGATCGGACAAGGAAAGAAACGGTGACTGATGAGCGATACATCGTCCTGCCAAGAAAAAAGAAATCGAAACCAGACAATGGACAACACTGCTCAGCAGTTGCGTACAGCAACAGCATGTTTACCGGTTTACTGTGGTGAGACGATTTTATAAAAGTGGCCCATTCGCCCGCCGCCCTGAACGCTGCGTACCACTGACAGCAGCCCATCTACGGCACCGTTTACTGCGGTATAGAGAACACAAAAACCGGTCACCTTATCAATGGAGTCAAGTCCTCTTTATCGACGAGACTCGTTCCAGTCTGACAAACGATTATAAACCCCCAGATGATATGGACAGAGATAGGAACGCGCTCTCATCCCACTAACATCAGGGGAAGGGGGCTTTGGAGTGGTTCTGGCATGCTTGTATGGGGAGGCATTATGCTGAAGGGAAGGAGAGAGCTCAACATTTTCGACAGAGGTTCACTTATCGGATATTGTTGCTATGATGAAGTTATCCTCCCCCATGTGCGTCTTTTTCGGACTGCCATTGGTCCGGACTTTGTTTTCATGATGGAAAACAAACGGCCTCACAGGACTCCTGCTGTTCAGGAGGAAAATGAAGAAA
Organism: Stegodyphus mimosarum; assembly: GCA_000611955.2. Lineage (NCBI taxonomy): Eukaryota > Metazoa > Arthropoda > Arachnida > Araneae > Eresidae > Stegodyphus > Stegodyphus mimosarum. The sequence continues at coordinate 47,163 of KK112851.1, forward strand.
TCCATAGAATGGATTGGCCAGCATGCTTCCCTGATATACATCCCATTGAACATGTGTAGGATACTTTGCGGATACGACTGGCGGCACTCCGGGGAACATCAGACAGCTAAAACAGAATGAATAATCTCTTTGAAGAATAAGAACTCTTACCCCAAGAGCAGTCACATAATCTATTGCTGAGTATCGAAAAAAGGTACAAGCAACCATTGCATTTAAGGGAGACCATATTCCTTACTAAAGCTCTTTGATTTGTTTTTCTCCCTCTTAGCCAGGCAGTTTTTTGTTCAATGCCATTCTGTCAATAAAACCTTTTTCTAATTGTTCCGTACTGCATGTATCTTAGTCATTTTCTTTCTATTATACTTTCCTCACCTCTTAAGTACTACATTCTGTCCATGTAGTATGAACTTTGTCTCCGAGTTGATTTTTGTGGAATTGCGGCTAAAATCAGAAAATTTGCGCAAGGTTTGCCCACTAATGTTAATTTAAATACCGGAGTTAATGTTATTTGGGGCTTCTGCTTGAATTACTATTCATGTAAAGATCGAGAAATACAGGCGCTGGATTCCGGCTGAATAAGTACTATTGATTCATTTAATTCATATGGGGCGTCAGCTGTATTGATTGCCTGGGACGCCAAAATTATTTAAGTCGCGGCTGCTCAGAATTCCTCGGAGTTCATTTCAAAGACCAATCAAGAATTTAAATCAAGAATTTATTTATCATCAATAAATAAGGATTAGCTTTAATCAAACTTGTAGTTTAGTGAATTTATTGACAATATTATAATAAATAGATTAAGTTAAATTATCAAATGTTTTATTAAATTATTTAATTAAGTATTTAACTAAACCTATTTTCTTATTTACAACTGGCATAACCTTAATTAGTTTTATGTATCAAAATAGTGAAATAAAGTTTTGGTGAATGCGTGTGTAAATTTATTATAAATTTGCATTTAAAATATAGCAAATTTAAAGTTTGTTCTCTGATGCTTCAGCATCCAGTACATAAATCTGTTGAAATATTTTGCTCAGACATTTTATATTGTGCTTCTTTTTAGTTCACTGAAACTCAATAAGTCCATTTTTTTAAGTTAAAGAAATACAGATTTCAAGCTCTCACTTTTAGGTCATTTTTTGTGTTTTTTTTAATACTGTCGACTTAAAGGGACCGTTTGTAATATGTTTGGCATGCCATACACGTCAGTTACAAAATCTGCGACTGCATCCAGAAGCATACATCAGTATTGTTACACATACATTTACCGGGAATGCACATACATTTACTGGGGTCGGATTTTCATTCAGATATCTAACTAGATAATAGTGAAGAAGAAAATCCACAAATGCCTAAAAAATAGAAATTTAATATTTTGAAATTATTTTGCATAGGAATATTTCTTTAAATAAATGATCCATTTAGTCACATTGGAATTTTCACTTATAGTGCCTATTAGATAATTGGCACTTATGAATAGGCATGAATTATGTACATCAGATAAATGGGAAAAAGTCACAATATATAATCAGGTAATGGCAATTCAGAATTTTCTGAATGAAGATAAGCAAATGAACCCTGAGCACTCAGCGCATTTTAAACTGCTGTTTGTGTACACATCTAACGTATTTAAACCTTTTAAAAATCACAAGTTTAACACTTAAATGCAGTAGTATTTTTAATACTTTAGAATGAATTTCTCCTTTTCTTAAGAATTTTTTTCATCTAATTACTTGCGTTTCATTTCCTACTTTCATCTTCTAATCTAATTTCTCATATTTTTATGTATGTGAACAGTAATCAATAAAAAGCAATGCAGCTTTGGAGCACTGAAAATATGAGGGTACAATATGAAGATTCAACATTGCATAGATTTCAACTGGAAACATCAGGATTAAAATTTCCTTTTAGCTGTAGTTAGCATGAATAATATTTTTGAACCTCTAAATAATATTTTTAAATGTATTTTGCTATTTTTTAGACCATGAGATTTAGCTTCTATTACTTTATTACTCTTGAAACTAAGAAATGCCTGCATGTGATTGAACCTTCATACCGCACATATAACTTTTTACTGCACACATTTGGTTTTTAAATTGTTAGAACAGCTTACATGTTTTTTTATCTGATAGGTAGGAAAAATGTAGAGTATTTAGTTATTGCCTATATTTTATCCTTTTATTACTATTTTTTATCATAATTTAGAGGCTGACTTAAAACTATTTACTTACTTTCACTTAGACACAGTTTTATGTTTCATTTACAAAACTTTGTCATGCGAATATCTGTTATATTTTCAGAAATGTGCAAATGATGTACAACTCAAAATGTTCCTTCTTGTACATTTTCAGGTTCTTTAAATGGAATGTACATATTAATTAATATAAAGTATACTAGTACTATGATTGTCATTTCAGCTTACTTATTAAGCAAAAATGTTGTGAAATAAACATATTACAAAAGATCTTGTATATTTTGTAAAAGGAAATGAACGATTTATGTTTCACACTTTGTACAGACAAATTACATTGCTTAAACACACATCAACTGGAATTCCAATCCATTATTAACAATAATCACATCTTAAGTTTCATATTCTGTCGGGCCTGAAAAGAAGAGAAAATAAATAAATAAGTAAGATATACTTTTATAGTTTAAAGTATTGTACTAAAAAGTACTATTTCAAATATACTACTTCAGATATGGTACCAATGACTGAATAAATGACACAATTGACGATGATAATTTCCAAATTTAACTTAAATATTAAGAAACTGTTCTGAAAAGAGAAGTGTAACTGTTTATTAGCTTCAATAGATTCGAAAGATTAACTTGTTTTAAAAGTAACATGATAAAGATTATAATTATCAGCTTCACATCATCCTTAGAATAGAGTGTGTTTAGTTAGGTAATAATGTATCAATTTATTATGTCACTATTATGATGTTCATATAAATTTCCAAATTCTGAATCTTTACTGGTTACTTTTTCATATCAACAACACACATTTTTTATGCAATACACACCTTTAATGTACTCTTTTAATTCTTCCTTTCAGATTGCAAATAAAATAATGCCCTTGTATCAGTGGATAATGGATCTCAAGTTCCACTATAGTCACATGAAACCCTGGATAATGTCAAACATTATACAACACTACATTCATGTTAAATTATCTACAGTAAGATATTATTAAAATTAGATGAAGCAATACAATTGCTCTGCACTTTGCATTTTACATTTATTACATACGCTTTTACTCTAACCGTCTTAAACATATGAAAGTAATGGATTCTGTCATTAAGCCTAATCCTAATAAGAGGACAAAACAATGAGAAGATAATGCCCTTTCTATTAACTGTAAAATTTCAAAGGATGGAAGAATAATAAAAACTCATGATTTCCACCAACGATCTACATCAGTTATAAATCATCAGTGCGAGTCAGTGAAGCATATTTATGTTCAAGGTTGGGTCAATCTAGAAATGATAGTATTGCGGATATTCAGAGTGCTATATTTCACTATTTATGGCCCATCCTTGCTTAGCACATATATTGTGACCCATGAAACATTTATTTATTTAGTTTTGAAAACCTTTTTCAAGGCTGTGGCAAAATACAGATAGTCAGTTGCAGATAGAGAAGCATGAACGTACGCTGAGGAGAAAATTAGAGGAACAACTATAGAAAGTTGCATTATGTTAAGTGACATTCAATGAAAGATAATCGGTTGAAGTTCAGAGTCAATGTCATCACCTAGTCCATCTTACACAAAAATACGCAATTCTTTTTTTGGCCATTCTGCACCTGTGAAAAGGAAATAAAAAGATGCTTCAAATTCGAATTTCAAGGACTGTATGAGCAGCTGGATAAAAATTTTGAGTATGGAAAGTGGAACAGCTTGTTGAGAAAGCATTTAACAGATTCTGTGATCTGTAGACTACGTGAGATTGGGAGAATGGAAGCAGAACAGACACTGACATAGGTCTGTAATGACCTAACAGTAGCCAAAGTGTGAAGAATCGGGAAACGGTTTAAAGACACGGATACGTATACAGACAATTTAGATCGAGGTTGGAAACGTGTCCACAATGTACTCACAGGATCCTGATTTGTCAATGATTGCTAAAAGAAATAGACAGCTTACGTCAGCCTACATTACAAGGGAGTTAGCTGCAGTTAAAGGAAATGAAGGATCTGAATGTACCGTGAGTAACTGGCTATACTAAAGTGGGTTATACGCAAAAGAAATCAATGATTCGTGTTCAACTAAGTTAGCTGCGGAATGCGCCCGATTAACAGTGGTGCAGATATCATAGTGACTGATATTCTACAGACTGGAGCTGAGTTGTCTTTATTGGTGAACCTCGATTTTTTGGAAAGTAATTGTAGATGTGTAACAATCTGGAGAGAGCAAAAAACAAGCAATAAGCCTGAAAATATCCGTGAAAGGCACCGGCCTAAAGATGGGGAATCATAGAACAGCCGACATCATTTTGAACAGCCACACTAACCTACAAGGTTTTACCAGTGCAACCATGAATGCAGAAATATACAGATATGAATTTCATGATTCTGATATCAAGTCGTTTAGGGTTGTAATCAGTAATATCTTCCTAAAGGACGATATTGCTCATCCTCATCGAGCTACACTATTGACCGATTACTCTGAGGTTGAAAGAATCCAGCAGATGGACTCGCTCGTATATTTTCAGGATCTAAATTCGGTAGATCTTGTATGAAACACACTAGGACATGATCGGGCAACACCACAGCACTTCACCTAACAGTTTCCAGAAGCATCAAATAGCTATTTTTCATGAGTGACACTTTGTTAATGCAGACGCTTCTCAGTAATCTAATACAAAACAAGAAAAATCTCTGTAAAGCTGCCGTTTTAGTCAGGATTAACCTTACACTTTATTAAGCTTTTACATCTATGTCTATAAAGTTGCAACATCAAAGTTTTCCTTCCATGCTAAATGTCACATTTTCTATGACTTTACTAAATTTACATTTTATTGAAAAAAGCAGTTCTGCATTTTTATGGTACACCAGGCGTGACAAAACAAAACGCTTGTGCAAGTTTCATATTCTTAGCTGAAAAATCATTCAGATTACAAAAGTTTTTATGTTTGCTCCTTTAATTTTTTCCGCTAGGATATTATTTACATTACGGAAAAATTTTAAACTTCCACCTTTTAAAATAATGTCCATGGCATAATCCATGTTATAAAATATCTATGAGCATAAATACGCACATTAAAACATGGTGCAATTGAAAAAATAAGACAGGAAAACAAGTGTGGGCCTTTTGTTTAGGTAAACGATTAACAAAATTCAAATCATATTTTACTTCCCATATATACATCTATATATGTCACTCAAAGACGAATCACAGACACCAGAAAAGTCCTTACTCGACCTTTATTTTCGTAACTTTATGCTTCTAATCACAAAGTTATTTTAAATGACATAACATTTATTCTTTTGCCTTGTTAAAGAAATTAGTTTTGTAAATTTAATAACTCTAACATTTTATACGATTCTGTGGTCCTTACTCTTATATTAAGTAAAATGTTTTAGTCTCTATAAAAAACTTTAGGATGCAGCCGGGTATAATATTTAATGCACGGCTGCATTAAAGATCATGTGAATCGGGTTCGCTTGAGATATGTGTCATTAATTGTGGGTTAATGGCCCAGACCGAGGAAGTCAAAGAAATAGTACTTCTTTATGTAGAACATACTCTACGTGACAGTATATAAGTAGTCGCTGTTTCGTGACAGTATATAAGTATACGTGACAGTATATAAGTAGTCGCATCTTCCCCAAACCATGGTCTGCAGGTTTTTGAACACGAAACAATTCCACCCATACTCTGATCTGCTCGTGCAGTTACTGTAGCCAAATAATTACACAACGATGTTTGCTTTTGTTCAATGGTATCTCACGAGTGTGACGACACCTCTTGGACCGGACGGTTGCTGCAATACACATAACTTGCATGTATGGTGGTGAAGAACCTCCATATTACAATGACATGTACAGCACAAACAGGTTTGCTTATTTATTATTATATTTTCCAATGTTTGGTCTGACGTTGTGAAGGATCACATAATAGGCCCAAACTATTGAACTATCTTGCCCGAAGTACTGAGCAATCAACAGATGTAACAGTCGCTGCGCCATTATATGTGGTTGCAGCCTGATGCAGGCTTTGCTCATTTAAACCGTGACTTTCAGGAGAATTTAAAGACGATATTTGGACAATAGTGGATTGAGCGTGATGGTCCAATTCATTGGCCGGCACAATATCTTCGTTGGATGTTTTATCGGAGCCATATGAAAGATCTAATATGTGATAGACCCGTGGATAACGAGGAGAATGTTGTCGCATGGATCCCCATAGTTTCCGCGGCTGTCCAAGAGACACCTGGAATATTTCAAAAAATCTGTGACACTATGCGGTGCCGATGTCAGGCTTGTGCTGCTGCTGGTGATTGCAAGTTTGATGATGTCTCGTAACCTCGAAATTATCACATTTTGATGACTAAGGGATTGTTTTTCACTTATGTGTTGTTCTTTTATTTCTTTCCATTTCTGCACACTTGCACATAATGATGGCGTATCAGATGCAGCATTGGTAACCAAACCCTCCCAGAAAAATGTGTATGCCGTAGCGAAACATCCCGTAAAAACTGACACGTAGTCCTAATTTTTCTCAATTAGAATGCAATTTTTTATTTTTTACGCATAAAAGTTACATCTAAAGTATTACCTAAATACTTAAGCCTCCTTAACTTTAGGAAAAGTTTGAAGGTAATCCGCACTTCAATTTTTTTGTCAATTTCAGCTTTGCACTAAGGCATATTTAAAATTTGACATTAAAGCTGCTTCTTTTTTTCGTAATTGAACAACTACACATTATATTTTCACAATTTTGACCTGCCTTGTAAACATCTTTTAACTACACTCGTGCTAAAAAAATAAGCAACAAAAGCGAAAAGAAAAGGTGAGAATGGAAAAAGGGGAATTAAAAAATATAATTTACATATGAGGTAGAAGTTGCGTTGCCGAATGCAAATACGCAACCAAAATTAGCATAAAACGCAATCCCGCAGTCACACCATAACGCATCAAAAAGGGGCGCGCCGGCCCTGGGTGCTAGTTCGCAAGCAGCGACAGTTCCATCAAATCCGAGACAGTCAAAGCGGAAAGCTGAAAACACCATTTGTACGATGAAATGCGTTGGAGAGCTGTCGGGATGTCACAAGTTGGTGCAAGAAATCCGTTGTTGCGAAAGAGCTCAATGTGCATTGTAGCGTCATCAATAGGCTGTGGAATCGTTACCAAAACTGAATTCTACAGATGACGTGGGTCTAGATGCCGGAGGACTAATACAACAGCACAGACGATCGCTTTCTGTTGCTATATGCAAGATGCCGTAGATTATTAATAGCACGGCAGCTGGCATCGCAACTCTTTGCTGCGCTACATGAAGGCCTGCACCCGACAAATTGTGTCTATTTGACTGCATGAAGGTATTGTGTACCCCGACGACCTGCAGTTTGTGTTCCTTTGTCCCCAACACATGTCAGATCGGTGTTGAATTAGGTCATTAAACATCGCAGTTGGACAATGACATGGCGAGAACCAGGGATACGCTATTGGGCACCAAACATCGTCGAAAGAGACCATTACAAAGGAAATGGCTTATTTGTATGGTCTGGGATAGCAAGAAGCGGCTGCAACGACTTCAACGTGATTCCTGATGGTTCTGTAAAAGCCGTCTGATATCGCGGAGAAATTCTACACCTTCTTGTGCGTGCCTTTGTCACTGCAATGAGTACCGACACGATGTTTATGGAGAATACGCTCGCCTGCATAGAGCTCAAGTGGTGCGGAATTATCTGGAGAGTGAAACCATTCGACATCTATCGTGGCGTGACACTTGAATCCCATACAACATGTGTGAGATATGCTGGGAACGGGATGGCAGGTCACCAAGCAGCCTCCACGAGCTGCGACATGCATTACTATGGGCAGGGGTGCTACAACCACAACAAGCGATCAACGACACTATTGCCAACTTACCTCGCCGTTGCCAAGCATGCATTTCAGCCAGATGGTATCATACCCGTTAATAGCGTGATGTTTTCATTGCCCATTCTTCCGAAGTTTTATTATTTGCTGTGTGATCTAGTAAGGCCACACAAATCTCTTGGATCAATTCCACGCATATCCAATGAATGTTTTTTGTTTTATTCCGTGTTTTGCTTTGTTGCTTATTTTTAGAGCAGCAGTGTACTACATTATCAGTATTTAGAAAGATATAGAGAAAGTTCAGTTTCTATTATTTTGAAGCAGGAGACGTGAAAAGTGCGTAATGCCCGTGTCGGAACTTATGTGAGTGAGAGCTTTACGCACGTGTAATCCGACATGCTTTCCAGTTATCTCACGAAGGCACGCTGTGAGGGAGGAGGGAAAGCTTACAAAGAAATGTACTAAAAATTTACTAATTTATTTTATAAATCTAAGAACTATGGTTTTCCTCTGCAGAAAAGTTCAGATTTGTTACGAAAATTTATTAGAAGCGTAATAAATTTGAGCCATTTTCTTTAATTCTAGACTTAGCATTTCATTTTTAAGTGGCTGTTTAATAATTATATGTAAAAGCTTTCTTTCTGTAATTTTAAAATTCATGTACATACAAACTAAAATTCTAATTTCTATTTGTGATAGCCCCTAGTGTCTTGTTTTTAATTAGGTATTTTCCCTCCCTGCGCTAAAAATAGTAAAATGCTTATAGTTAACCTTTTTGAGGTGCGTCATTTCAAAATTAATATGTGTCATATAATTTTCTTGTAATGAAGAGGGCACTTTTATATATAGCACTAAAATGCGAATATAGCCTTTTATCCAATTATAATTAATTCAAAATGAATATATGGAACATAATAATTTCACCATTTTTAATTCAGCATCAAGAACATAATCTTCACATTTCTGCTATTTGCCTTTGCTTAAAGAACATGCAGTCTCACCCTTAAAATTGTTAAATAGCGGATGCAACCACCGCACATTTGATATATTATTACACATAGTATTAAATGCTTCTCGGAAAAGATCTCTGCAAGTCAACAAACTACCTATTACAGTAAACACTTGGCCTTGCTTGAATTTGCAGAACGCGATTTTGCGTACATGCGTTTTCTTAATGGTTTCCATTTAATTTGTCCAGTGCTAAAATTTCATTCAACGTTCATTCACCAACATTGATGGCTTTATGCATCAGCTCTCGTTAGAAGTTATCATCAGTTTTAAAGGCTTTTCATCAACTGAAAATGAAGCCAAAGAAAGCGTCCAAACTGGAAAAGCAACTGGTGGTCAAGGAGTTTTAGACGTGGAAGAAGGAGAAGTCAAATTAATCAGAAAATGACGATAAAATGGCCACTGTGAAGCCAGCTGACACCAGCCAACAGTGAAAGCGGTGTTAATGAAGAAGAAGATAAAACGACTTTATTTTTCAGGAATTTAAACTAATTGTTAAAAAAGGCAGAGGAACTGTCTGACTTTGTTACAAGGATTTACCCAAATGAAGAAAGAAGAGGAAACTTATTACATAGCTTATTACAGATTAATAAACTTATTATGCACTTATTATTAAGCAGTAATAAAAGTTCTTTCAAGTAACATTTGCTCTATATTTTCCCTTTTAATTACAGCATTATTTAGGTTTGTTTAAATTATGCGTACTTTCTCAATCTGAATTATGCAAAACATATTTTTCCACATTTATCTTCTTTACTTCCAGGCACATTAGAATAATTCTTCGCAGACAATATATTTTTTAATCATAAACAATTAGGATAATTTCTTATATACACAGGTTAACGGGGTGACATCATTGTTTAGACGAACAAGCAGAGAAGATACGTTAGCAGGGACGGAAGCTAGGGAAAGGAATGAAGAAGGTTGACATAATTGCCTCACGAAGTAATATTTATACTAGATAGGTGTACAAAGTGTTGCTAAGCTATGATTGGTTAATTTTGGGTTTGTTACGTAACATGGAAAGATCTTGAATATGCAGGCACATTACAGGATGCGAGTATCTCCCGAATGTTTACTCAATTAATATCAAACATTACCTTTATTCAAGCAAAACAGCATATTATAAAAAAAAAAAAAATAAAAGTGCAATAATTTCACACAATGCAACTATTCCTAATAATGTCCCTGATGATTTAGCTGGATGGCTAAATGATTATGGAAAAGTACAAGGGAGAGCGATTGTCTTTTTTCGGAAGGATGTTTTCGTAGAATTCCTAAAGGACTGGTTAGTGTTCGTATTATTTATGGAGAAAACCATCAATATCCCTACCAGCTAGTTCTGAAATGAATACTAATGTTGAATAATCTTAGCCACTTTGCCACTGATGAACCTCGGTCTGTTTAAGAATACTTTTCTGTGAAAAATCACAATATTAAATTAGAAGTTTAGATGCAAATTATCACCAAATTCCTCTGATCATAAATAAATTCCTCTTTTTAGAACTAATTTCTCATGATAAAAAGCTGGTTTTCAAGTTATTACCATTTGTAGTTATCATTTGTTGATATTTTAGGCTTACTCATCTTTTCAGATAAAGCCAATGTAAATCTCCACAAAGAGATCTTGAAGCATCTTTCAGTGCAAATGATGCAATATGCAACTCCACACGATACCATACATGGCCACACAGAGAAACAGAGATATATAAAATTTACATCTTCACTCAAATACTCACAATTCAAAATTTATTTTTTCATAATTATTTCTTATATTTTTGAGGTTGCATTCATATTTAGAGCACTTGTGAAAAGATGGTATTTTTGATACATTATTATTACTGTATTCAGTTTTGTGACCATTATACTGAGTAGAATTTTTTTTTTTTAAATGAATGGCGGGCACTTGCCTATAATGACATTTGGCCACTACTACACCATTTTATTATGGAGGCACCTAATAGGCAGCCACCACTACCTCCTATGAAGGAACACACTATTTTACATCCATGCTTTCTCTGGGATTCGAACTCAGGCCCTTCAGTATTGCAGTCAGGCTCCTCTAACCACTACACCTTCTGGGCAGCTTACTGAGTAGAAGTTTCATTGGCACACTGTAGCATTTTCTCAGATTATTAATTTTTCTTTAGGAAGGGGACACGTCTGTCATTGATTTTATTGTTTAAACCTCTGATGGATATGTTGGAACAGTGACTGAATAAACAGTTTATCTAATTTTAACATTATAAGAATATTTCACTATTTATAAGAATATTTCATTTTGAACAAATTAAATATTAACACTTCCCCCATTTTTTTTGTCTGAACAGCTGATTCCTAGTTTTTGCAGAAAGATATATCAGTATTCAACATAACTAATTCACTTTGCTAAGTACTTCACTGCCCAAAATTGCTTCCTAGCTTTTCCTAGCTAGAATTTCCTAGCTTTATCATGACTTCATTCAAATATATAGCATCGTCATAATTTAAATTAGGAACAAAGTTGGATCAGCTTACTTAATTAAGGCAAATGTATGAGCATTATCTATCAAAATTTTACCTGAATTCTGAACAAATGCTTGTTGAGGAAATCAATTCAAGACAAACATCAATACTTTATCTAAGATTCAAACAGGAGCCCAATGGCACATAAATCAGTCATCTTCACTGATCGTCAAACATTCCAGGGTAACGTAAAATCATTATTACTATTTGGTTCAATATTCTTAGCAATAGTATAATTTAGGAAATGTAAAGTTACTTTACGACATATTTTTTAATATATTCTCTGATAAAAAGAATTGATATTTACCCGCAACATCTCGATGTTAGTGTGCAACAGACCAAGTTTCTGACTGAAAAATCAACGTCATCACAGAAATGGCATGCCGAAATATTGGAATTAGGCCCAGCTTCTATGTAACCAGGTGCTGAAGATAGGAGGAAAACCATCCATGAAACTAAAACTGTAACAATCACCTGTAATTAAAAAAAAAATGTATCTAACTTTTCGTTAACAAGATCTTTGTAACATAGGACATGATTCTTTATGTACCTGTTTAATGTTCATGAGATTAACTTCTCTATTGCTGTTTTTCTAGAGTTACATTATAATGTTCTTGCGTATCTTCAATGCATTAAAAATTTAATTTATTCTAATTATCCTTCTTTTATTATTATCATTTTGCAAATCATTAGTTAATTTTTCATTGACCCAATATCTTAGGAAAACTGCTTCAAAATGTTGGAATATTCTATATACATTTAATTAGAGGTATAGACATTGCTAGTACTGAACATCAAACATGAAAGCATATCAAATATGTATGCAGGCATGTATGCATACATATATATATATAAAGAAAGAAATTTAGAAGCAACTTTTCACAAAGACTAATTGAAACTCTATATTCATATATTTAGAATTTCTAAAAACTTAAACTAAAATGAAATTCGTAAAATTCTATAAATGTGGAATAAGAATATTTTAAAATGTAAAAATTAAAATAAACCATCACAAGAAAAACTGAAAAAGAATATAAATGAACAAGAATGAAGAGAAATCTAATCAATTTCAACATAATGTCGTCAGAAGGAGGTATGTTGATCTTAATTACAGTTTCCCTTCCAAAACAAAGTCCTTGCTTTTCTGTATCCAGAATCAGCTAATGAGCTGTTTCAATATATTTTTTAATCTTAATAGTTCATCCGAAAATTCTGGTCTTCCTCAAAGCGAAGGAAAATAGCAAAAATACAAAGTAAAATCATCAAACATATCTTCCAATTTAAAAAGAATTTTCTAATCTAAAAAGAATCTTAATTAACATGAAAATCAATTATTATAATTGTCATGTTTGTTAATCATAAATGAAATCATTAATAAATATGAAAACATATCCTTAAAATGTAGAAAAAATTAAAATTCTACAAAGAACAACATTTTGAAATTTCAAAATAAACACAAAACTTTGCGAGAACTTCTTATCAAAAACCAGAGAAAGGGAAGGGAAATGGCAAAAATATAAAGTAAAATCATGAAAAATATCTTCCAATTTAAAAAGATTTTACAAATCTAATAAGAATATTTAATGAAAATGAAAACTTACCCTTAAATTGTACAAAAAAAAAAAAAAAAAAAAAAAAAAAAAAAAAACCAAAAAAAAAAAAAAAAAAAAAAAAAAAAAAAAAAAAAAAAATCCTCTTAAGATTTTCCCTTAACTAATATTGACACAATCAGCATCTTCCAGGTGTAGTTTTACTTTTGGTTCTTGCATATTAAGATGACGAAATACAACCGCTTCTTTAATTATTGTTAATTGATCGATGGACATAGTTGATGATATCCCAGTCACTTTACTTTCTATTATTTCAATTTCTGAGTGACAAATTTTGCAACTAAGATAATTTTTAAGTTCTTGGAGCATTAAACAAATATCTATAATTCTGTAACCTTGAAAATTATTTTTCAGAGAAGAATTAATTTCATACTTGCTCTGTGAAGTTTCCAATTTTATTTTTTTCTCAGATGCAGATACGTTCTCATTTGCATTCAAATTGTCAGACTTTTTGCCATGAAATCGCCTTTTTCTGAATCGATAACCAACAGATCGATAATAATCTTTTCGGTAAAAGTTTACAATTGGGTGCCCCTTGCTTTTTTGGCGATTTTTTTGACGCCAATATCGGCGCCATGGTAAAAGCTTAGAATACTTTGCGTAAACAGAATTGCGAAGGCGGAGCTAAGTGACGCCCAAAAATGGGTGGGACTAAGCTTGTGACGTCACAATGTATTCTCTATAGAAATACGAAATACGTATAATAAATTGCTTTTATTTCAAATTACCATGATGCAGTAAATTAATTCTACCAATCATTAAAACGGTAAGCATCGTCGATGCCTCTCATACTTATATTTCAAACAGTTTCAGTTTTTTCAAAGATTTTTAAGCTTTAACATTTAAACAAAAAAAAAAGTTTTTTTTTAAATTTAAATTCATATTATGGAACACTTTAATTTTATCATTTTTATAATTGATATTATTATTACTTACTGCTACGTGATGATGCAATCCCTTACATACTAATAAGCAGCCAATCTTCATTTTTTTCTAAAAATTTTAAACTTTACATTTATAAAAAAAGAAAAATATTTTTGTTCCATATCAAAATCATACACAGCTTTCATATCACTGTTTCTTAAATCCCTAAATCAAATCATATTTTCCGTAGGCATACTACATTTCAACAAACTAATAAATAAAAAAAATCTAATTTCTCACAATGAGATAAAATAAGATAAGAAAATAAATACTTCAAATTTCGAGCACTAAGCAATGCTTCACACACATATTATTAATGAATTAATATTATCAAGTGCAATTACGATAGAAAACACTACATATTAAATGATAACGTAAAAGTTATTTATAGGGTCAAAGTTTACACTTTTGGTAGTGTAGGTACAGTAGATTGTTT
>KK112851.1:62705-91859 GCA_000611955.2 Stegodyphus mimosarum
TAAATACTATAACAATTTAAATTTGCACATTCAAAACATTGCATAATTATACAATTGAACTTCGATACACCAAAACCAACAGGAACAGAGGAGAATTTCAAATGTAATTGAAAATTTGAGTGAACAAGACTTTCAGAAAGTTGTACCTGAAGGACACGTAAGCTTATATAAAGATATCTATTATTATACTGAAATTATTGCTCACATCAATGATGATAATTTTGGTATTTAAATCATGCTGCAATAATGAAATGAAAATTATATCAAACTTCAGGTTAATCATGTTTAGAATATTGAACAGAAAAATATAAATTTTAAATCTGAAGAGACACATTGTTTGGTAAACTAAGAACTATTTACGGGACGTTAAAATTAATTTACTGCTCGAATACTTAAATACATTGTATGCAAATACATAGCAAAGCACGAAAAAAAGGGGAGCCACTAAATTTCAACTTGGCAGGAAAATTTGATTGGTCGAAAATATACGTCACATGTGACGTCAAGAAAGAATAGTTTTTTTTTTCAACTTTACCGCCAAAGATTATACCTGCCATTTTCTGATTGCTTTCCAATTTAGCTGATCTGTGCGGTAGTACTTTGGCGGGCTAAAATTGTTTTTTGAGAGAATATTTTAATTCGAAATTTAGGTATTGTTTGCTTATAAATAAACACGTTATTACAAATTATTATAAAATATTAATTTTTTGTAATCTATTTATTTTTAATATATTGCGTGATGAGAACAGATAAATTTAGCTGAAATTTCCTTTGTTTACGCTCTTGAGAAATGTGTCGCGATAGAAAGCAGTTAGTTTCAGTCAAACATTAAATATTTTAATATCATATGCTACAATTTTGTTTTTTTTATTCACTTTTTAATATTTGTGATGGCAAAATAAATTTTTTAATCTATTGTAGTACATAACTTTCTAGGAAAATTCAATATGGAATGTCAAGAGATTGTACTGCTGCAAGAAGTACAAAAAGAAAAAGGTTTTATATGAACACATTCGAGAAGTACATAAAGTACCTGTTGTGGCTGAAGGAGATTTGAAATGCCCCATTAATGTCTGCAATTTTTCATGCAGAACTTTTGAAGATTTAAGAAATCGCATAAAAGACCAACATGGATACACTCTTAACTCTGTTAAAATGACATTTAAAACATGAAGGTAAGCTACTAGAACATTACATTTACATTTTTTGCGATAAACGTTAATTTTAATAGCCCAAAGAATGAGTACAAAATTGCTATTTTTGGGGGAATTCATTCATCAAGCTGGAAAATAAAATGCGTCTTTTTTTCTGAATATAATTGATAACAGAATAATTTCCTTAGCGTCTTGTTTTTTTCTGTTAGCTTGATAAACCACCATTATTCTTCAATAAAAATATTTCAAAACAATATTTCTCTTCCACCTTTCAACTATTTGAAGTATGAAGTAAACATTTTTTAAATAGTAAAAACATATAAAGTGATATACTGCTACATAATTAAAATTATATATGCATGTAGTACAGTGCTTCATTACAAAAATTAGACTATTCTTTTATTACACAAACAGATCTCTTAATGCATATGTATAATCATATATCAAAAATAATGTGGACCTAATAAAAAAATTGTTAAAATCTTTATTAAAGATCGTAAATTTCAATCGTAAATTTAGTGTCATAATGATAGACACATATTTTACTATATATCAGTGAGGTGTAAAATTTATTATATGTTATTTTAAAACTACTTAAATAAAGAAATTTAATCAATGTCTTAAAATTTTAATGAGCTGCATACATTGTATTAATTATCAGAATGTATGCTACAAAGATTTTTTTCACATGCATTAGACACAGGTCAGATGACACTCATCACGTTATGGAAATGTCTGCAAAAATAGTCTCTAAGAATAAATTTCTTGTATTATTATACAACTTTGGCGAAGTAATTGCTGAAATATTTAGTAGTCAGCTGTAACATTACCATTATATAATTATGTTTTAAGTTTTAGCTGGAACACTAATATTAGTAACTGTCAAATAGGAAAAAAATATGCCATTGTATAACTTAAAATTAGGCAACTTATGTCAGTGTAGATTTTGAATAAAACTCTCAGTTTTTGAACACAGGTCCCTCTTCTTCAGGAGAAAAAAATTCTGCTAAAGGGACCAGCATCTATTTAAAATCAATGCCAAAATAAGGTTGTTGTTTTGGCTAATTTTAAATTAATAATTGTGATTAAAGATTAACTAATTCACAATTATAGTGGACTTTTATATTGTATGTAGGCTAATGTTTACCCTTCAGATTTAGATTTCTTACAATGGAAAAGTGAGGAAGAACGAAAGGAAAAAAATTCTTACTTTTTGAGAAGTTTAATAACTCTTAAAGAAGGTGGGAAAAAGAGTTACTTCCTTTGTAATTGATCTGGATTTTATAATTCTAAAAGTAAAGGTGTAAGAGCTGTAAAATCACAAGGTACCTGCAAAATAGAGGGGCACTGCCCATCAACTGTTGAAGTTATAAATAATGCCATTATTAAAGATTTTATATTTCCAAACACATGTAGGACACACAGTAGATCTAGAACATCTGCCATTAACAAAAGATTTATGAGGAGTAATTGCAGGTAAGTTTCTTTATGAAGTTGATTGTAAAATTCAATATAAAATAAATAGACACTTTATTTTGATACAAATGCAATATTTTCAGGTAAGTTAAATGAATGCATTTCACCACAGAAAATATTAGATGCTACAAGGAATAGTATTCAAGAAGACATTTATAGGGAGCATTTATTGACAAAAAAAGACATACATAACATTTCGAATTCTTACTGTATTGGTAATGATGAATAATATCATCCAACTGATGCTGTCAGTTTAAGGATATGGGTAGAAAAAATGAAAAGTTTAGATGATAATCCAGTTCTTTTTGTAAAATTCCAAGGAGAAGCATCAGATCAACACTTGGAAATTAGTGACTTGTGCATAATCATAATGACAAATGTTCAAAAGCATATGCTCTTAAAGTTTGGCTCAGATTGCATATGCATAGATAAGCACACATGGTACTAATGCTTATCAGTTATCGACAATTTTAGTCATAGATAAATTTAATTCAGGATTTCCTGCTGTTTTTTGCCAAAGCAATAGAGTAAATTTAGGTTCAATCCAAAAATTTTTTCATTGTATTAGAGACAAAGTTGGA
This sequence comes from Stegodyphus mimosarum, assembly GCA_000611955.2. NCBI lineage: Eukaryota > Metazoa > Arthropoda > Arachnida > Araneae > Eresidae > Stegodyphus > Stegodyphus mimosarum. The sequence continues at coordinate 65,917 of KK112851.1, forward strand.
TTGCTGTGTGTAAATTTCTTTATGAGTGATGATGCACCAGTATATTATACTGCATGGACATCAGTAATGTGCGAAGCCAAATTTAGAATTCTATGCACCTGTCACGTTAAAAAGGCATGGATGCAAGCAGCTAATTCCATTATCCCCTTAAAGCGAAAGGAAGTTTTGAAATTCCTAAACTTATTATCTGAATGTCATGATACAAAAGAATTTCAAACAATGATATCTGATTTCCTCATAAACTTTTTTCTGATAGAGCTGCAGATGACAAATTTGCTAATTATTTTGCCTCAAATTATGCAAACAGATGTGAGTTGTGGGCTAAATGCTGTAGAAAAATATGTAACATCACAACAAACAATCATCTTGAAGCACTGCATCGAGTGTTAAAATATTCTTATATTCATGGATTGAAAAACAAGAGGGTTGACAGGTGCATTGCTAAGCTAATTCATATGGTACAAGATAAGTGGTTCCAGAGATTTATCAAAACAACAAAAGGGGCAAAGACATCAAAAATTAACCAAACAGATTTACGACACAACAGAGCAATAAATTTTCCCTCTATTAATATCACAGAAATCAATGAGCTTTCTTGGAATGTGATTTCAGAAAGTGACCCTACTCTTGAATATACTGTTACTCAAATACATACACAGTGCATTAATTGTAGCATTGTTTGTAAATGGTGCAAAATTTGTAATGATGCATTTTTATGCACATGCACAGATGCCACGATAAAAGGAAGTGTTTGTAAACGCATACATGCAATAATTTTAAATACAAGAGTACCTAATAAAGAACAGCCACTTAAAACTAAAGAATCAAATGCTGATGTAAAATCTTTCCTTGATCTATCAGCACAAAAATTTAAAAAATCAGGAACCAAGCACCATATTATAGATCAACTGAGTATCATATCAAAACTTGTAACATCAACAACAATAAATAATATAACTTCGAGAGAAATTGAAAACACACTGAATAAAGTGATTACAAAATTAAAGAACGAAAGGCCAAAATTGAAAATGAAGTATGAACCCACAAATAAAAAAACAAAGAAACAAAAGAATTTCCTTTCTACAAGAAAGAAAAGAAAAAGTCCATTCAGTACTGAAAATATTGCAACAACTTCATATCAGAAAGGTGCAATAGATGCCATTGGAAACAATGAACCACTTATAATTCAGGATTCTTTTGATCATGTATATTGATATTTTATCATGCGAACATATTGTATATAAAATAATCTCTAAATATAATATATACTAAGATGATAAGATCAGTTTTCGATCTGCATATTCTATCACTACTAATCTTATGAGTGTGAAGATCTCCAGTTGGTGGTACACATACAGTAGAGTTAGCAACATCAACATATAATGTGTTTACTAGGGCATATCACAACAATATATGCAAAAGAACTAACAGTTTCAGCATGAAATATGCAGTCAGTAACATAATATGAATAACAATAGCACTTGAGTGTCACAAAGGAAAATCATACTTCAGTATGTGTGTGGATATTTCGCTAAATAAATGATAAAAAATGCCACAAAAATATAGTAACTGCTTTAAAATGCATAAATTCGTATAAGTGAAAATCTCAGTGTCTTTGAAAATGCTACTGTATTTCGTTACTGAGCATTTTTGAATTGCTAGTGATTACAATCACAATTTATGAATACTGAAAACTTAAACTATTGTAAAAGAACTGATTAAAAAATTTCATACAGTAAATAAATCATTGGGCTACAAAAGTATGCAGCCTGTCAGATATATGAAGATTAATAACAAAAATAAAAATAAGATCTTTAAAAATATTATAAAGAGGCAAAGCATGTGAGAGCTGTTTATCTTGAAAACAATATATTTCCAGTAGAATCTGTACATAATTTAAAAAAATTGAGATACTTTGGAAATATGCTTTGCAAAATATACTTGTTTTGTGATGAAACTGTTGATAAGGCTGCTTTGCTAATGCTTTTAATGATTTTTTTCCACACAGTAAAACTGTAGAATTTATGTATACATAGTTCTTTCCTTTATATATGGATGCAAATTATACAGCTTTTAATTTTTTATGAAACTTGCATACACGTCAAAGTCAAGTGACTTTTCAAAATATTACGCCATTATAAACCTTGAGATTATTTATTCTAAAGCTTATTCACAGATTTCAAAGGAAAATGCTACTGATATACACACAAGTATAGTTTCCATTAATTGGCACATTGTTATTGATGAAGACTCCTTTAATGATTTTTATGTAAAGCTATTCAGATTTTTTTCCCCAGAGAAAAAACATTAAAGTTTCATTTAAAAAAATAAACCAACAAAATATTCTTAATTTTATCATAAACTTTCATTACATCACATGAATCTGTTGACACTGAACTAGTAATTTTCAAGTTAAATCAGAAATGTATTTTTCATATTGATTTACTGACAGTATGAATAATGACCAAAATGTAATATTATCTGTAAATAATAATAAATGATTGATACATAGGTTAAGAAATAAGTATGAGGTTAGACTATATTACCATGCTAATGGTTCAAAAACCTTCACCTAATCATTTGTACTATTTGTACAGGATTATTTAATGAACACAAAATGTATAGGGGTTTCCTAATTACTCCAACCCACTTTTAACTGTGGACACACTCTAACATATACTTTGAGATCTTGTATTCTTATGATAAACACTCACAAGTAGATTTCATGCATGATAGACTTTTAGGTGCTTCCTTGTCGTGAAATTACCTTTCATTAAACTACTACAAATCAAGTAGAATTTAAATTCATCTGCATTTATTTCTTTGCAGATCTTGCTGTAACTGGATTTCAAAACTGCCTTACTTGTTATAAAACATATTTTTACCACTGGTCGCAAATGATAATGCCTAGCAAATTTATTTTTATTTTAACCATGATAAAAAAAAATTTTTTTAATCCTGCGAGTGGGCTGGTAGGTGTTTTTGTTTTTTTCCTCATGTGTAACGTGTATATGAGACAGTTTCCCTTAGAAAGTTCGCCACGAAGGCATCCTTCTTCGTAGGCAGATATTCTTGAGTGCTTTACCATAATCAAATAAACCTATTTTTAAAATTTTTAAACTACAATTTCAAATTTTTTATTTTGTCACTATTTATTTCACTAAATAATGAGGAGTCCTGTTTATTGTATATACATATCAGATGATATTTTATCTTCATTAACAAAATAAAACAGTTTAGGACTTTTCTCTCACAGGAAAAAAAAAGATCTGCACTTTATCCAATTTCCTTTATGAAAACTGAAGTTTACGTACAAACGAAATTCTTACAATATAACCTTCCGTATGAACTCTCCTCTTATTTCCGATTATCTCCTCTTATTATTTATAAACCATCTCTTATCTTCGCTTTGGTAAATAGTCAACGGCCTTTTACCAGCATATGGCTGTCATTAAGGAAGCGTAGTAGAAAATTAATATGCAAAAAAAAAAAAATTTAAGTCTATTCCTACTCAAGTAAACAAAAAAATTTTCAAAAAAAAAATTAACTTAAAAATTTAAGAAATTTTTTAAAGGTGGAAAGAAAAAATGTATTAACATCAAGTGTCATCCACTAAAAGTTTAAAAAAAATATTTGAACTTAAGTGGATGAATAAAAAGTATTTTATTAACGATTGGAAATTCGAACAAGATATAGGGAGAAAGTGTGAGCTAATAGTAGGAATTTAATTATAGAAGGGTAGGCTATACGAGGACTTAGGAAAACAATCCATCTTTGGTCACGACCAAAAATGGCGCATCGTGAGTGTATTGTAAACCATACGAGAGGTGGAGTTTAAACGCGTCAGAATGACGTCACCATAGCCAACCAATCAAAATTTCCTGCCAAGTTGAAATTTAGTCGCACCCCACGGAGTCTGATATAAACAAATGTGAAATCAAATAAGTTGAGTGGTAGCATTCCTACTATACGAAGATGCATTAAATAAACCATGGGGAAAGAAATAAAGATAAAAATTCCCAGTCTGAAGTCATAAAACACGTAACAAACGCGGAAGTAACAGCTGCAAACGTAAACAAACACTAGCGTCTCTTTAAATGGTTATTTTCTACAGTGAGCTTTATATAAAAGCTCATAACTCGAAAACTAATGATGATATTTTGATGCGGTTTTTTGCACAGTATTCCGAATTCTATGAATATTCAAAATATATATTTTTTTTAAATTTCGATTTTTTGAAGGTTCAAAGGTCCTTACCCCCCTTAAAAAGAAAATATTCCTTTACATGAGAAGAATAATTTGAACATACATTACACCTATCATAGAAGCAGCATTTCATTATTCATCAAATTGCATGCATCTATGTCATCAGTATAACTGTCAGTTACAATCAGTAATTCAATTTCTTTTCTCTGGGAATCACTGAAATGTCCATTGCTGTTATTTCAGGAGAAATAATATCTTCATTTTCAGAAACAACAGCTGATGATAATCATTTACAATCCATCTGCTTTCACATTTAACCACCAACTCTCTTAAATTTTGTTAAAAGCTAAAAGCTTTTACTTTGATGAACTTGTCAGACTAATATTTTAATATATGCAAGATTTAATCTTAAACATTATGCATACATAAAATTATGATAAATATTAAAGTCAGAGATTGATAAATAAGTCAGAGATTTTCAGTTTGAAAAGAGCTACTGTATAAAATAACGATTAGAAAATATAAATACGTCTCGCAAAATGAAGCAGGTTACAGATAATATATACTTTCAAACAACAATACTGCAGTCACAAGAAAAGAAAAATATCTTTATATACTCTAAGCTTATTTTTGATATATATTCTCACAGCATAAATGTTTTTCTGGGTAATTAATCTTTTTCTCTAGGCTCTTTTTCTCTAGGCAGGCAATGTTATTTTGCGCATATTTGGAAACATGAAGGAAAATGGTATTTTCATTCCTAGAGGGCACTAATTTGGTAATAATTATTTTTAAAGCTTTGTCTTTTAATAAATAAAAAAGCTGAAATATTAATACTTCAGATTTTATTCTTTTATATTATTTTTCTATTATGTAATTTTTCAATTTTATTGCTGTCAATTAAAAAGCTTATCCTGTGTTAATTAAAAGCGTTATTACTTATATTAAAATGCAATCCATGACTTTCAATTTAATAGTATAGCGTAGCTGAATTGAAAAATGGAATATCTTTAGAGATTAAGAATTAGGCCTACGTAAAGTAAATAGATGCTTTTAAAGAAATAAAATTAAATTTGTGTTAACAGCTAAAAATAAGAATTTTAAGATTTGCATCAAAATGGAAAGTTTTAGAGCAAATAAAACTTAAAAACCAAAATAGGGTAATTATGCTGTTTGGGTGTCCGCTGAAAACATCGCGAATGAGAGTCCGCGATATTTTTGCCGCTATCTGTTGTTTTTCTGAGAGTTTACTCTTTCTGTTAATACACTCATGGACAAAAAAATTAGCGCACCAAGAAATAATTGCGGAATCGAAACGAAACTTGCAATGAAGGTACATGTCGAGGAGATATGCAAATGATTAGAAATGCAGCCTGATTGCGCATTACATATAGCCGGTAGAGGGCGTACTCTGTGGTGTATAAAACAGGTAATCAAAGCTTTGTTTGAGAGTGCTGAATCATTTACAAAGGAAGAGCTGAGGTAGACATGCCATTACGCCGTGTTTGAAGATAATATGAGCAGTTGTCGCAGTTTGAGAGGGGGAGAATCGTCGGGATGATGGAAGCTGGGCGGTCAGCTAGGCAAGTAGCTCGTCAATTAGGCCGCTCTGATTGTGTTGTAAGGAGGTGTTGGGACCAGTGGACCCGAGAGATGTCATGTACACTAAGACCAGGCTCAGGACGCCCTCGACAGACCAGTCGTCGAGAAAACCGCCTTATCGTAAGAAATGCACGCGTACAGACAACTGCTTCATCGGCCGCCATCCAGGCACGGGTAGCACCTTCACTAGGGGCCCCCGTGTCTTCTCGAACCATACGAAGGCACCTGGCTGAAGGATAGTTGGTATCGCGGCGGCCATTACGTGTGCTGCCCTTGATGCCCACCCATCGACGCCTTCGTTTGGAGTGGTGTCGAGCACGAGGAAACTGGACTGCAGCGGAATGGAACCAGGCCATCTTTAGCGACGAATCCAGATTCAGTCTCGGAAGTGATGACAATCGTGTTCGTGTGTAGAGAGCCCGCGGTGAACGTCTCAATCCTGCCTTTGCTGTACAACGACACAGCGCTCCCACAGCTAGTGTGATGGTATGGGGTGCCATTGCTTACAATACACGATCACCCCTAGTATTGTTCCGTGGCACCATGACAGCCCAGCGATATGTTCATGAAATCCTGCAACCACATGTGTTGGCACTCATGCAACGGCTCCCAGGAGCCATTTTTCAACAAGACAATGCTCGGCCTCATACGGCAAGCGTGTCACAAGACTGTCTCTGTACTGTTACTACCCTTCCTTGGCCTGCCCGATCCCCAGATTTGTCTCCAATCAAGCATATCTGGGATCATTTGGGACGACGAGTTGGGCATCCCACGAGTTTGCACGAACTAGAGGCTAGGTTACAGCAAATATGGAACGAAATGTCTCAAAACATCATACAGAACTTGTATGACTCAATGCCCGATCGTATCGCGTCGTGCATTCGCGCTAGAGGGGGTCCAACGGAGTATTAACTCCTCCGTTCTTTTGCCTTTTTCTCTGAAATAAATTATCTTTTTCTTTGATTTCCTTATCATTTACTTATATCAAAGCTGTCATTACGTATGTAAAATTTCGTTTCATTTTGACGACTCCTTCTTGGTGTGTTAATTTTTTTGTCCATGAGTGTATTTGTTAAAAGAAGGGAAGCGGAGCACAAAGGTTGTCTGCCGAAAACATCGCAGTAAAAACAACGCGGATGAAAACGTCGCGGAGAAAGCAACGCAAGGCAAAAACGTCGTGGAACAAAACATCGTCGGAGAAAATAAAGCAAAGAGAAAATATCGCAGTTCTAAAACATCGTGGTACAAAACAGCGTCGTCGAAAATAAAGCGATTCAAAAACTTCGCACTTTAAAAGCATCGTCGATGAAAATATCGTGATAAATAAAGTACCTACAAAGCATCGCATGCCGATAGTATCGCAGACATGTGTTTTTCAGGCTTTAATATTGTAAAAGGCTACTCGCATAATGATTTGTGAGCGCAAGGTGGAAAGAAGCATAATTTTTGCTTTAATATTTCTATTAATTATTAATTAGTTGCTGAAAATGTAAAATGGAAACTTAAGCACAGAAAATTAATGCAACTTATAGCACTTCCTAGAATTTTAAACAGACAAAGTTAACTAGCAGAGATCTTTAATAAATTATTTTTTATAAAGTTTTATTGATAATTTTTCATGAAAAGTATAATCTAAAAAAGAATAGAAAAAGGAAGGTAAGTAACCGCATGACTTTACCTAATTATGAGATTATTTTCTTCACATTTTTAAATCTGATACTGTCATAGTGCAAATTATTTCTTGTTTTGTTTAAATTTTTTTATCTGCTTTTTAAAAAGTTATTAGTTAATAAAAAATATGAAATTATCCTTCTTTCCATTTTGCGCACACAAGCGAATATCCATTTATAATTATTAAAGCCTGAAAAGCGCATGTCTGCGATGTTATCATCATGCGATGATTTGTAGGTACTTTATTTTTTACCACAACATTTTCGACGACGATGTTTTTAAACTGCGAAGTTTTTTTAATCGCTTTATTTTCGACGACGATATTTTGCACCACGACGTTTTAGAACTGCGATGTTTTCTCTTTGCTTTATTTTCTCCCACGATGTTTTGTACCACGACATTTTCGCCTTGCGTTGCTTTCTCTGCGACTCGGCGGCCATGTTATTGCCGCGATGTTTTCGGCTGTAACCGCTGTTTGAAATATGAAAACAGAGACACTGTTAGATGCAAAACAGTTATTTGATAACGTAATAAAAGATGGACCAATGGAAGATAACAGTAAAGCAAACAGAATTGCAGGGTTCTATTATTTATACTAATAGTTATATTAATTTGTTAGCCTTTTCTGTTCTTTCTGATTCTCCAAGCGTCTCCCCACCAGTACGTAAATGAGTTAGAGTGAACAAGAGTATATTTATACTGAAGTAGCGAAAAGGTTAGATAGACCGCAGTTTTGCTATCGAGTTCGCCCGTTTTCGACGACGATGTTTTTAAACTGCGAAGTTTTTGAATCGCTTTATTTTCGACGACGATATTTGGGTCCACGACGCTTTAGAACCAAATGCTGAACCAAATGAACGTTTCGCTACCAAATGCTGAATTTTCCTTCTCGGCTCCGCATTTTTGTCACCGAAATTAGGTATCTCCCCGGTGTAGGTTTCTGTGTCAACCTGCTGTGTTAAATTAAATTATGTACTCTTGCAGTACAAGTTAAGTTTAAATTTAGTTTGTTACCTTAAGTTCCTCTCCACAAGTGGTTGGTGACAGTGCAAACACGTTTAAGTCCGTGAATAATTGTGTTTAATAAAAGATTCTTTGAAACCCTTCCTTTGCTGTATTTGTCTTCTAGTCTTTACGAGACGTCGCAACACAGACTTTCAAGTAGTCTAGTTAAAGTGTACGCTAGCAAAGAGGACTAGATCATACAGTATTATACTGCATGAAGAAGAAAAAATAAAGAAGCAGATGGAATTATTGTTTTTAGCTTAACAGCAGAACAAGCAGCAGCATATAAATGTATAAAGAAATATGGGAAGCCATTAAATATTGAAATAAAGGTTCAAAAAGTGATAGAAGAATCGACTTAATTTTAGAAACAGAGAAACAAAAAATTGAACGTAATGAAAATGTAGATGGATATTTGACAAGATGGTAGGATCTTCCAATATAAATAATGGAAGTAGGTTATCCAATTGTGAAAAACAGAGCTAGTGAGATACATAGCAGATGGTCAGACTGAGAGATCTTACAGAAAATTCACAGTTTTATCAACTACAGAAGTATTAAATGTATTGATTTGAGAAATACGTTGCCGAACTCTGAAAAGAAAAAGAACACGAAAATTTTGCTTTTTAAAACTATCAAGGCTCAAATAACCAAATTAAATAGAATGTATGCAATATGTGTAATAAAATTAACATTTAAAAACATTTTTGGCTTAAAATAAAAACTAAACAAGTTTATGGAGCAGCTAAAAATGAATATTCAAGTTTCTTAAAAGAAAGAAATTTAATTGCAAAAAGGAATTCACTCTGAAAACCTGCGAAGGAATAATAATAATAATAAAAAAAATGGCATTTAGATTTAACTTTATGCATTCCATATGGCTCCACTGGCATTTTGATGAAAACTTAACAGAATAAAGCGTAGTTGAAGAAAGAAGGGTTATACAATCCACATATCGAGGTGATATTAGATTAACATATAAAAATGAGGGTAAAGGGAAAGATATTTGTTTAAAAGATGTTTTATACAGCAAAATTAAGTAAGAGAATAAATTTATTTTAAATAATCAAGGTGTTTGGTACGTAAAAGATAATTAATTCTTTTTAAAATAAGATTTTTATATTCATCGTTATATTTTCAGTACGATTTTCACCTTTATCATACGAAAATAAAATCAAAACTTGTTATAAAATGATAAAAACTTCTTTTTGATTCTAACATCGAAAACTTGGTGATGTCGATGAAAGATATTTAAGAATAATGTTAAACAAGAAATGGCTGGAGGTTTAAATAACTTAAAAGAAAGTTATAACTTGTGATCCTCGTTTACAAGGACAAAATGTCAAGTTTTTCTGATAAACCAGCCTATTCTGAATAGTCAAGTAAACAGTTTGAAGTTTTTCATGATGACTTATGCGCTCCTTTAAAAATTCTATTGCTTGATAAAAAGATATGACGATTGTTACAGACAAGTTCACAAGAAGATACTTTCCGGAATTTTTAAGAACCAAAGATGAAACTAAAACTGCTTTATAAAGTCTAATAAAAAAGAGAGAGAGGAAGAATGAACTGTAAAATCAAGAAAAGAAGAACAGATAAGAATTTATTGATGCTGAAAGCTTAATAAAAGAGGGAGTAAAAGTGAAAAAATAATCTATTCTGAAACAAGCAGTGGAATAGCAGAACAAGCAAATAGAACCTTGTCAAATAAATCAAGAACAGTCGACTACCAGTGGAATTTTGAGCTACAGCTGTAGACTGGCTGAAGCCAACAAAAACTAGCAAGTTTAAAACGTCAGTGGAACAGTGGAATTCAAGAATGCTCTCAGCAAGTCATCTTAAATTTCTGGATGTTTAACATATTTTTAAACTGATAGTGACAAAAAGCACAAATTAAAAGCTAAAGCAAATACAAGCGTATTTATTATACATTGAGAAAAAGAGAGCTGAAGTTTATAATCCAGAAAATGAAGTAATTATTGAAACATGTGATGTATTTTCGATGAAAACAAAAATAGTTAGGCTTCTAAACAACACAATCCAACAGACACAAATTTCGTAAAACTTGATTATCTTTGCAGTAATGGAAATTTAATAATGGAATCAAGAAGTATTAACTATAAGCACATTTAGAAGTTACATTAAATATAGAAAGAACAGTAAGAGATCAATATTCTCTGTTAGAAGATTCAAATATTAAAAGCAAACAAAAAAGAAATTAAAAAAATGCAGTATAATAAAATTCACAGAGACAAGTCAGAGAGGAAAATAGGTCTTAAAAATGTTTTGTTTGTCAAGTGTATATTGTGAAAGATAAAAACCGTCATTACAGTAATATCTAGCAATCTAGTAGAAAAGGAAGCTTGCAACAAATGAAACTGATTCTTTAAATATACACGAAATTTGGAAAAAAGTAAAGTAAACAAAAAATAAGAAAATTATTAAAAGTCGCCGGGCATATAGTCTGAAAGCTGTTGGAAATGAAAAGCAGTATAAAGCAAAACTAGTAGCAACTTGATGTGGACAAAAGCAAGACATATATTTTGAAAGAAATTTTAGTTCATTGATAACATTAGATGCACTATGGGCATTGTTAGTAACATCAGCTGGAAAGAAATCACTTATACAATTCCTTTGATGATAAAATTGTTTATTTGAACAGCAACCCAAAAGAAAGACTTTACATGAAAGCTCCTGCTCGGTATTAATAGAAAATAATATGGTACTCAAATTAAAGAGGAGAATTTATGGATAAGCCCCGTCGAGAAAACAAATTTCGAAGACTCTTATGAAATTCACTTTATACCATGAAGAATGCAACCTTCATCAAGGTGCCAGGGCGCCCATGGGAAGATATAAGCCAACAGTATAAGATTAACAGTGGCAGCCAAGTCAACAGATCTAGACTCAACAGTGACTTGAATAAAGCTACAGGAATCTTTCTGCAAGTTTGTTCCCCAAGATACAATAACTGCTAAGAATCCTTATGAAGTCCGTTTTATACGGTAAGAATGTAACATTCATCAAAGTGCCAGGACCCCATGGGAAGATTTTAGTGAACAATGGCTGACTTGAATAAATGTTTCGGCACCTTTTTGCAAGTTGACCATTGTTCGCCAAGAGGAAAGAGGTTCCCGGCGCACTTATAAAGCTCGGTTTTTACTACGAAGGAAGCAAGCTTTATCAAAAGTGCCCGGACGTCCAGGAGAAGATGTAAGTGATTAACATAAAGGCGCCGGCATTTTTATGAAATTGTGCGGGGGGAAGTAAAAAATGAAAATTCCCTTCTTTTATACGATGGCGTATATATAGATCCATAAATTATGAAGTTGTGATAAGTTAACGATGGCGAATTTAAGGCGAAGAGTTTAATAGTTTAGGGTATCTTTGGAATTTATTTATCTATTTTATTTATTTATCTATTTTGCTTCTAATGAATTTATTGTTTTCTGCTGCATAAATCCTGGAATTACGATCGATGTTTCACCTTTTCAAACTATCAATATCAGGAGATAAAGCGGACTTCATGGTCACCGGAGACTAGGGAAAATTCCTGAATTTCCGATAATCCCATCTGCCCCGCTTTATCGTAATTGCATGTTGTCTGCTGTTATGGGTTTTATATACTGATTAAGATATCAGTTCTAATGTCACATGCCAGTAAAATATTGTTTACAAAGGAGACGTAATAGTGAATAATATATTGGTTTAATTATATAAATCAGAAAGCGAGAAGAAAAACAGGCTTGGAGATGGGGGATGAAGAACCATCATAGATACTTTTAACAGTATGAAGCAGACTATAAGACAACAATGATGTGATGAAAATCAATCCAAAGCATTTTTCTGTTTAGAAATGCTTATTCCATTAGCACTTATTTTAGTATATTTCTCTATAATGGCCTCCCTGGTTACCAAGGAATGAATCCAGTGACTGGTTCACATAAATTAAAGTTCAGTTCCCTGCATATATCACCATTTTAAGTACATTAAAAAAAGATACTTATTTATAAATTTATGTACTGGGATTTACAATGTAGAATTATTAGGTAAATTTTAGTGAAAAAACAAGAAAAATCAACAGTGGCTTGCCAAAGTAATCTCCAGACTTCCTAATTGCTAGCCAAGCATTCTTCGAATTACGTCACGAAGGCATGTGGCATACCGCTGGAAGAATAAAATTCCTTACAAAAGTAGTTTTTTAAGTTAACAGCGTAGGGTTCTAGTTGCGTAGAAGCTTAAATCTATGTTCTTCAGACACTACTACACTGACAAGCAAGTTATCTCTCCAGTCTGAATTCAAATGAAAGTCCTGCGAAGGTTAAAATAACGTTTTTAAAATTAAATATTAAATTAAACGGATGGCATCACTTGTGCAGTATAACCTCCGATACTTGTTGGTATTTAAAAGCACAAATTCAAATTCAAATTTGAATAACGTAGTCGGAGACTACTCAAACATTTGACAGCACGTTTTTAATGTCGTCTGGCAAAATGGCTAGAACCGGAATAATCTTTGAAACAGATGGCGATGGGAAGTAAACTGCAAGTAAGGCTACCGAAAGCTCTAACACTGAAACATTTAAACCCGCGGCTTAAATAATCATGTAACTAATTTGCATTCTGGTGAGGACTAAGAAACAAAGAAGTTATTGAAAAGGTTCAGCTTATAATAATAGATTATTTAACATAAAATCTTTACAGTAGTAGTAGCATAAAAAATAAACTAAACTTCACAGTATGAAATTCACACGAATTACTCTATTGCATAGTACATCTCTTTCGATTCGCTTTGTTCCGCACGATAACATAGATAAAATCTTAGCTCCTTAGCGAAACGTTTTCTTAGATAACAATAAAAATTAAAATAATAAAAAAATGTTTTTATAATATAGGCTTTTGTTTAAAACTCATAAAATGGTTAATGATCTAAAAGTCGAAAAATAATTTATCATACATTTTAACGGGAATGAGAGTTTAAATGATTCTCTTTATAAAATTCATCTACAGTTTTATATCACGAAATATAAAATCATGGTACTCCTTTAATAAATTTGTAAAGTTAATGGCTTATATTTTTTAACAATGCACTTCGATTTACAATACCCCAAGAAATTTATATCCTGATTTACAATATACCAAGGAAGTCCAGCGGTTCAAAGAGTAAACCTTTTGAATAATGGTGGCGTTTAGCATTGGTGAATTAATTTATGGATAACAGAAACATGCGCTTAATGCAAAAAGCAGTACAAGAGATTTCTTTTATTCTGCTTGAAAAATTATTAAGTCCCATCTTTTTTTTTAATTGAGAAATTTTAAGGTGGAATAAAATTTAGGGTTTCAGTCCCATCCTATGCTTATGGTATTAGATGATCTTAATCGTACTATGCTTCTTAGCATAAATTACTTGTGAGACTTTTATTTTGCGAAGATAGGTACTGGTGAGCAAATGAATAAATAACTGGATAACTCATGGAATGGAAGAGAGACAGACTTATGAATAAATATGCAGATTGAAATTACGCTTATAATGTATCCTGATTTACTGAACTTACAGATGAATAATTTAACAAATTACAAAATTAAATAAGTATGAGCTCTTCAAATAATAGCGATAATACTAGCTGATTATAAAACATACAGTGAAACTTAACAGGCAGAATTGTTTAAATGCCCATATGCCTTTGATGAAACTCAAGAATATCATCATAAATTAGAAAAATTCTGATTTATTATAATTTTGCATTTTCTCATTTCTGCGTTAACTCTTTTTTCTTTTGATTTCTGAACATGTAATTTCTTAAGCATGCGAACCTTTCTTAAGTGAAGTTCGAGAATTGCTCTTGCTTCAAAGTCTTACATAAATATGACTTTTTAAATTTATTTTTGAAAAATCTTCCCTCATCTGTGGTTATTGTTGTGATAACTGGTTGCTTATATCTCTATATATTATTACAGCTAAAAGAAATTCAAAAGTTGTAGTCCATTAATGATTTAGTTAATGGATAGCAACTTTTGAAATTCTATTCTGAAAGTGTCTAAAAATAATAATAACTGTATTTATAATGCATTAGTAAAATCTCCATGCATTTAAAAATTTTATTAGCAATTTCTACATGTTTTAATATTATTTTGAAAGATCAATATTGCTTAAAAAATGAAAAGGTTCTTAAAATTTTTCTCCTACCATTAAATCTATCTTTTAACAGAAATTAAAAGTAATGAAAGTAAAACATAAAAACTACAGATCTCAGAAACTTCAAAACTGTTATACTCTAATAGTTCATTAAAATTACATTTATCATCCACTTTCAAATTTTGTCTGTGTTCCATTTATCTGCAATAAATTCACCTTTTCTAATATCCTGAAATTTGCTTCTAATACCTTGTAAACTAGTAAAGTGCACTGGAAATTTTGGCCACATTCATTCAAATCAGCTGATTTTCTTTGTAGTAACTGAAACGCTACTTTAGCATAAAATAAGACTTTAACAAATATTATTGCGAATAAAAAAACGAATAATTCATTTTTTTCTCTTTAATTCATTTGCAGTGTCTTTTTTTTAGCAACTTTTTAAATCGAATTTTACGCTTTCAGAATATAAATATACCCTGTTATATGCTTCTATTTAGTTCACTCATGATGTTTTCCGCCATGTTTAAAAGTTTGTCATCGATTTTTAAACCAATTTCTGAAAGGATATCGACTTTTGCACACACACTGTTAGTAAAGGAAAGAATAATGGGGGGGGGGGAAAGCGATTTAATTAAAATTCGGTTTAGAGTTTTTAAAATATAATGTTGAAACGATATTTTGTACAAATTTTCCTTTAAAGGAAAAAATACTATAAATCTCATAATTTTACTGTTTGCGCTATTGGACAGAGCAGAAAAAATCTTTTAAATGAAGTTTATATGAGATTTTAACATAATTTCATACTGTTTGGAAAAATCATTGGATTCTTTTGTTCGCTTGATGCAATAGAATTATTACAAGTAAAGGAGTGCTTATTCATTATTTAAATTTTATTTTAAATTGAATGACTGATAGAGTAACATTCAGACTAAAAAGAAGAAAAACGTGTTTACGAAATAAGCTTTCATTTAAAACTTATAAAATAGTAAACGAATTAAAAGAAGAAAATAGTTTATCACGTACTTTATTGGGAATAAGAGATTAAATAATTCTCTTTAAAAATTCCTCTAGAATTTTGTATGACGAATAATTAAAATATTGGCACCTACATAGCGAAATCTAATAATCGAATTATATTGTCAAAAATATAAGCCATTAACTTTATAAGTTTATTAAAGGAATACCGTGCTTTTATATTTCGTAATATAAAATTGTAGATGTATTTTATAAAGAGAATCATTTAAACTCTTATTTCCATTTAAACTACGTGATAAATTATCTTTCTACTAGTTAATGAACTAAAACTAGTTTATGAGTTTTAAAAAAAAAAGCTTATTTTATAAAAACTTTTTTCTATTATTTTTATTTTTATTGCGATCTAAGATGATAATTGCTTGTTCCATACTGTAATTTTAAGTTTTTGATAGTAACATCAAGTTCTCCTCAAAAACGTAAATACCATGTTTTCGGACTTCCTCCAAAGGACACATATATATTTTGAAGAATTTCAAACTACTTTTCCCTCACACACATTGTACCGTATTATTGACGACCATGTTAAAGCGTGGCCAGTGCAATGTATGTCTACAGCATTTGGTTTAGCTGCTTGATTGTGCTTCTGTATTTCACTAAGCATTGCAGCCATTATATATGCTTCATACTGGCTCTGTCCACAGATATTTTGAGAAATCATGAATTCTTAAGCCTAAAATGTTCAAGGGCCTCTTTCGCGTGATGTGCATTTTGCTCTATCTCTAAACAATAACTTGCTTTATTTTTATTAAATTTTTCAGAGTGAAATTAAATAATAAATAAAATTTTAGTTTGAAAAAGCGCTAGTAACTTCTGAGGAATCTACAAGCAATAATTTAATTATACCTGCAGCAGATCCTTTCATGTCTTGCGTAGAGCCTCACTCTTTTAAGTAGCATACACTAAGTCAAGACTCTTGGATAGACGTGAGTGACGCACAGAGAAATGTAAGAAGGGTTTAAAAGATGATTTTATCCTAAATCTCAAATAACTGAACAGAAGGCACTTCTTGTGCTTACAAAATTAGCCAGCATTTAAGGCGTAACTCAGAAGATAGAATTTCAAATTAAAGCTAAGATTTAGGTAAGCCGAAGGTTACACAGAATTAACGCACATGGTTCATTGACGAAACAAGCACTGCTGGCAAGAATAAAGCAAAGTCGAAAACGGAATGCTAACGTAGAATTTCAACTAGTAAGGTGGCTTTCAGTAGATGGAACACCCTCTGACTAAACAGTCTAAAACTTCCCTTAAAAATAATAATACCCTCTCTTTTTAACTTATTTAAAAATGTGCTGACTAAAATTCCCTTTCTGGCAGGAAAACGGAAAGGGAGAAATAACAGTATAGATCAGGGGTGGCCAGCCTTTTTGGGCAGCATTCATTCTACTATCTGAAGAAAAAATGTTATGCGTGCCACTTCCAACTTTTCGAACACACTGAAAATATCAAAAGCGGAAACAATTTTATTTATAGGCTGATTATGGGATTTTTACCCAAATAGCATATTTTGTTATGTAAGTCTGAGCAGTGGAGATTTAAAAAAGAATATAATAAATAAAACTGTAAGGTTTTAGTTAAACTAACCAAGTTTATTTTAATTTAAATCTTTTCTATCTCCTCTCTGCTTCAACTTCCTGTCAGAAGAAGCGCGCGTTTTTAGCTTATGCTAATTTTTGAAGTTCAGCCAAGCACTATTTAAGACAGAGGTAGAAACCTCTCGGTGTGTGAGAGCTTTGCCTCAGATCACGGTCACGCTGCTCAACTTTCGCCTGACCAGCTAGCAGTTTAAATTTATAAGCCATAGTGCTTACTACGTGATTGCTTTGTAAAATAAATTAAAGTGCGGTAGTATTTAGTATATCTTGCTACGCACCCTTTTCGGTAGAGGCCAATCTCCGCGAATTGCTCTGCGAAGCAAAGTTTAATTTAAGTTATATTTTAATTTATTTAAATTTATTTGATTGTTACGTTAAGACCCAAGTGCGGTCTTTTACTTTCTGTATCTCTCCCGAATAGGGAGGTTTGTTATTAATAGTGAATTAATAAAAGAGGATTTCAAATCCCTTCACGTGCAGTTATTCTCCAGCCCAGCAGTTACATCAGAACATAGCGTACCTTCCGCTCCCTGTTCCAGTTCAGGACTTAGAACGTAAGGATAAGAACCCTTTACAGAATTTACCATGTTCTCAAAGAATACACACAGAATGTTAAGTCCTGACAAAACTTTAAAAAATAATATAATAAATAAAGCAAACGTACAGTTTATTGTTAACAATAAATCTAGGGTTTTATTGTTAATAAACAATTTTTAAAGGTTCAGTCAATTAGGTTATGTACAAAACAAAAATGAATAACTTGAAACATTTAATTCTAAATAACTATTACATAGTCATTTCTTAATTAATGTGGTTTTTGAATATGCAGTTTCTTTACTAAGTCTTTTTTATTAGGATTAATTCTTGAAGATGCTAACAAAATTAGGTATTTTATGTACATCTCAGTTAATCTTGAACGATATTTTGATTTTATTTTGTTCATAACAGAAAACATTTTTTCATAAAAATATGTTGATCCAAACCTACAACAATATCTGTCAGTCAAATCGTGTAAATTTGGAAAATTGCTTGTTGGTACAAATTTCCAAAATTCAATATAATTTGGATCATTTGCGGTTGTAAGTGCCTTATATTTGCTTTTGAGTGCAGTACGCTGCTGTAGATTAATACTTTTGTTTTCGATTTCAGTTGGGTAAAAATTAACATCTTGCAGAGAAACTGAATTATTATACAGTGTGTTTATAAAGTCCCGGACCCATTTTAATGTTTAATAACTCATAAAATAGTAAAGATAGATTAAAATTAATAACATAAATGGTTAGATAGACTCAAAAAGTTTCATGACCCTTGTCAATGAACTTCCACGTGTGCCCCCTTCGTCGCACGGAGAATATCAAGTCGATATTCAATTTCACGCCAGGTACCGGCAAGCATGTCGGCATCCACAGAGGCTATTGCGGTTGTAATTCTGGCTTTTTGGCCATCCATGTTCGATACTCTCCTCCTGTAAACGTTGTCCTTTACAAATCCCCAAAGGAAAAAGTCCAGCGGCGTTATATCAGGTGATCTGGGTGGCTAAGGAATTAGACCTCCTCGCTCAATCCATCTTCATGTAAAACGGTCATTCAAAGAACTACGAACGATGGTACCCCAATGAGGTGGTGCACCATCTTGTTGCAAAAAGACATGTGGCTGAAGCTCTTCAAGTTGTGGAAATACGAAATTTTCCAACATGTCTATGTATACGACTGATGAGACCGTCTTTTCTGTAAAAAAGAAAAGCCCAATGACTCGGTCGCGCATTAGTCCACACCACACATTAACTTTGGAGAATCCCATTGTGCCTCACGATATTCATGGGGGTTTTCAGATTCCCATGTGCGCACATTATGGCGATTAATAGTTGCCAAAAACAAAAGAGAAAAAAATACAATTAATAAGCAGACGATATTTAGAAAAGTACAGATATTTAGACTGGAAAATGAAATTATCTGAAATTAACCATATGCGCAGGCGATATTTACAAAAGTAAAGATATTCAAACCTGAAAAGGAAAATATATAAGTTATCCCATCAATAAATGCCATAAGTTTGTTTATATCTTCATTATTTTATGAGTTATTAAACATCAAAATGGGTCCGGGACTTTATAAACACCCTGCATTTATTCTAATGTGTTTACGCGTGGTAGTATCGACGGAGTTGATACAGACGATATTATTATATTTTCAAATCTTTTAATTCAGTAAGTCTTCGCGTGCCACTGTTAAAATTCCGACGTGCCACGTGTTGGCCATCCCTGGTATAAATACTAAACATAAAATAACTGGTTAATTAAAATAAATAAATACTAAACTTATGATAAAAACGGAAAAACCTTTTAAATTTTGAGTTAATTTGGTACTACGGTGTTGTTAGATTTTACTATTTCTACATAGCTATAATTATATTTAGCTGAATGTATTTTTTTATGTCCATCATCATTTCAATTTCTTAATTTCACAGTTCCTCATGAGCATCGTATAGTATAAGCTTTTGCGGAGGCAAAAATTAAAGTCGGTTTCAGTTTTTTTTAATTTAAAGTTTAAATACATAAACTAATTTAGCAAAATGTCCAAGAGTCCTTTTCGACGGCATATCTTGTATAACCCTCTGCATAGTAGACTGTCAAAAACGGAGTCTTTGCCTTATAAAAACAGGCATCAAGAAATTTTCTGCAGAAAGATGTGTGCATAAATATTCTGTATTCTTCAATTTTAAATTAAACAGTTGCTCCTATCTTTGCTAACAGAGTTTTTATTAATATATAATAAATTAATAACATTATTGATAAAAAAAGCAAAATTTAAAGTTGTCACTTTTTCCGTTGTTTGTTTATTGAAATAATTAATTTAAGAGATATACTATTTATGTTTAGAAATATTTTACCTTAATCGAAATCAGCTGATGACAGAATTGTGTTTTCTGATGGAAGTATCAACCTGGCCCTAGTTGGCGTGTGTTGTTCTTTAAGAAAAAAGATCCTAGGAATTTGAAAGTTTGCGCGAACGCAGACGTTTGTGATAATTACAACCAGTTAATCAAAAATAAACGAACATTACAATTCAATTTAATGACAAGTTCCACCGAAGCGTTTCGAACTGTTGAATTCTGCCTGTGAACAAACCTTACTAAACGCCGCCAAAGCGTATCTAAGCGTCGCCAAAGGCAGATGCTTTGTTTTCAGTTTTAACCTATTTTTAGAGAACGTAGAGAGTTTGTATATTGCAATATTGTGCCATTAGATTTATAGTAAAATATTCGAAGTATATCGGAAACTATAGCTGATAAGTAAAAGCAGGTCCGGCACCAAGGCAGTTTGCATAGACTAATAGAGTATCTTTCGGATGACGCAACTTTCTAAAGCAACACCAAAATCAAGGTACTATGTGACCATACAAAGGCAAAATATTAAATACTAAGCTGCATGCGTCGCATAAAGTACTATAAGGTATTTCTCCCTCCTTCCAGCATGCCTTCGTGGTGTATCGGTAGCACACTCGGCGTTTATTCGAGAGGTCCAGGTTTAAGTCCCGACGAGGGCATTGCACATCTTTCACGTCTTCTGCTTCAAAAAATCCTAATGACTCTATCATACATAACTCGATTATAAAAGACATAAATTTTGATACAACAGGCCTAAATAACTAGCAAAATTACACATTCCAAAAAAAATTTATACTGCAGAAACACACGTTGGTTACTTTATGCTGTGCTCATAATATACAAAATGCAAGTAACAGATGTTGGGATACAACATATTCTATATTACGTCTGATTGAATAATATCATGCTAAAAGCTCATTGTCGCACAAATTTTGCTGTACTCTGAAAACATACGAAAAATAATTTTGTGATAAAGCATTCTTCTGGTTACACTGCAAGTTAACGCATTGCTATATATAAAACACTCAATACACTATAATTTTTAAAATGCACATTACAGTGAACACTGCACTGTACTTGAGACACATTTACAAAACATATTGCTACACTAATATACTATGAATACTAGCTACACATTACGTTTAACATACAAACATACTCTTGATTATATAAAACATAATTCTTGATACAGACAACTTTAATAAACTGTTAAAATACACATTGCAAACAAATTACAGAATGAAGAAGCATACATTCATTATTTATTGCTGTGATTATAGTATAAAAATACAGGTGTCTCGTTTAACAATGGACTTCGCTTTTAATCACCGCATTTTGTAAATGAAGCACAATATATTCCATTCAGAGCAATATTTATAATTGCTTAGCACAATACCTTTTATCACGTTGCTCTACATGCACTAGATACGTTACAGACTATACTTCATGCCATATACACTATACAGGGTGATTCAAAATGAATATAGCAATTACAAATGGTTATAACTATTTAATTGAAATAATTTATCGATAAGAGTTACACATAATGTAAAAAAAAAAGGTGAAAATTTTGCTTATGTACTTTATAAACGTTCTATGCGACTCCCCTTGATAACACGGAGAGCATCTAAGCCATAGTCATTTCACGCCATAAATTCTGAAGCATATCTAGAGTCGCATAGAAAGTGCATTAGAAATGCGCATTTTGAGTTCTAGAATTGTTTTCGGCAAAGGAAGCACATACATAAGTCTTTCACATAACACCATAGGAAGACCTTGTACTGTACCTTGAGATGAATCGATGTTGGGAAACTCTGTGGGCGAAGTTATGGGTTTTACGATCTTGCGATATAGAGTTCCATTCCTCTTGCCATTGTTGCTGAGCTTTAATCCAGCAGACTCTCTTCAGATAAGATTTGGGAAGCGGGATCTGGACCTCTGAGCTCCGATATTCTTTGCAGCTCCTTCGCGAATGTGTCTGGATCCTCATTGCCACTATGGCGTGCGTGCACTTTAACACATTGACTGCCGTGGGGGGGGGGGTTATCGGAGGCCGACACTCGACTTGGTTATAACGCCGTGGGGGCTACCGGTGACCGGCGACGCAGCCAATAGTAAAAATACATAATTAGAATAAATATCGATACCGATAAAATTTTAAATAATACCATTGTTACCATTGTTACGGATTTTGTGTTTAGTTAGTTATTTTAGCAGAATTATAATTACAATTGTTTTTTATCCCCGTGCAATGCAGCGCGAGACATATTTTAAGAGAAAGCTACGCCGGAAAAGTAAAAATACAGGCGCACGCACATTTAACATTTAATAAATAGATATCTCGTAATTTATATTTAAATTGAATAAATATAATTGACTACTGTGTTGGCTGTACAGCATTGGATTTCCAGGTTCGGAGTGCCTCTTCAGTTTTCTTCCTTGATCTTTTTGCATCGGCTGTAATTAAAGAACTCTGCAAGCTACTCGGCATTGACGAAACCCAAACGACATCTTTACATCTTCAGTCAGACGGAATGGTAGAGAGATTTAATCGAACCGTCTTTAATAACCTCTCATTGGTCGTTTTCAGAAACCAACAGGACTAGGAAAAGAAATTACCACTGTTTTTACTGGCTTACCACAGTGCTGTCCACGAGACTACTGGCTATTCCTTATTTCAGATGCTCATCTGTCGCGACCTTCGTTTGCCTTGTGATCTCTCTTTCGCTCTTTGGATGCGCCTTCATCGCCTGAGGAATAAGTCCAAGATCTCCTAGCCCGGTTTGAAGTGATGCACTATTTTGCACGAGAGCTAGCCAACTTGTCGACGGAGAAGATGAAGACCCGATACAACACGAGAGCTACTGGATATCGATTCAACGAAGGCGACAAGATGTGGCTGTAGAATCCGACTCGACGGAAAAGACTCTGTCCTAATCTACAGTCACCTTGGGATGATCCATGCACAGTCCTAAACAGGATGAACGACGTAGTGATTCGGATCCATAAGTCATCGAACTCTAAGCCTAAAGTCGTTCATTACGACAGGTTAACTGCTTAGTATGGACATAGTGTATGTAATGTAAATAGTATAAGACTATAGTCATTTTTGTTTCTAAATTTGTATTTGATTTGATTTGTATTTAGTATTTAATAGCATTTGATTTGTTTTAAGTTACTTAATTCAATTATTGTTTATGTTGTTTGTTATTGTAGTGTAATGTGTATTATTCAATTGATGCTTTAGTTGTGAATATGGCTTCATGTCCAGGGATTGTACTGCCCGGGACGTGCAGTCCTTGGGAAGGGGCAGTGTTACGAATTTTGTATCTAATTAGCCATTTTTTAGTAGAATTATAATTAAAATTGTTTTATATCCCAGTGCAATGCAGCAAGAAACATATTTAAAGAGAAAGCCACGCCAAAAAAATAAAAATGCAGAAGCACGCACATTTAACACTTAATAAATAGATATCTCGTAATTTATATTTAAATTGGATAAATGTAATTGACTACTGTGTTTTCTGTGACAGTAATTCTACTCTTTTGCGTTCAAGAAATCTCGAGAAAATATGCATTACAAGAACGTTCTCGCGACCGATTAAAAAGCTTTAAAAAGCCGGACAGAAACATCGCAGCTCAGTTGTTGTTTACTTAGCTGCTGTAATTTTGTTGATCGGGTTAGCTTTCTCTGCACTTTGGATTGCGTTCTATGTAACGTTTTAGCAGTTTAAAATATAGCTACTGACTATATGGCGTGATATTGTACGAATATTTTTGAGGAGAAATCCAAAATTTTGTTATATTTCTTGTGATAAGAATAAATTTTATCAACTTTCTATCGGACGTGTGCGTTCAATCTATTACAAATCCGTACGCACGCAACAGGTTTGAAGAATATGGTTTGAAGAATAATAAATCGAAAAACATTAACTATTAACCCGAAAAAATGGTCTACAGCCCCTTGAGAGTCACCGGTGATCCCCACCACAAAACATGCATTAAACACGATTATGTAACTCATCTTATCTTCTACAGATAATATTTTACGTGAGTGCCATGGGCAAACCACCGTAAAATGCGCACGGCAGTCAACTTGTTAATCCATAAAATCTGGATATTGCAGTTATGCGCATTTTCTTTGAGCAGGGTTTGTATTTTTGTTATTATCGACGATGGATGGACGGAAAGGTTGCTAACTGAGCAAAGAGCACAAAGAGCAAAGGTTGCTAACTGAATGACTGTCTGAGAAAATACAGACTTCTCGTTAAACAAAAACTGAAAGCTGTTGTGATAGCCTAGCGCAAGGCTACTGCTTCTGCTTGAAGTACAGATCTATTGGTTCCAAGGTATCTTTTCCATATGTTGAGTAATAAAAGTGCAGTATACTCTGTCCCTTCGTTAGTTTTTTAACCATCAGTGAATATGCTGATGGTGTTTGTCGAATCCCGTGAACGGGCTGGCTGCATGGGCGTTTTCGTGGTTTTCCGCATATGTAACGTGTATACGAGCCAGTTTCCCTTAAAAATTAAGCCACGAAGGCATCCCCCTTAGGTAGATAGCTCTCGAGGCCTTGCCGTAATCTCATGAAACGAAACCAAACCAACCGTTATTTCCTGAGACACAGGGGTATGGGCACTAATGCCCATCCTGTAACTGGCAGGATGAACTTTAAGCTGATAATTTTTGTTCTTAAGGTCTGATGGAACAGATGTAGTTCCTTTGTAGAGTTATTAGGTTATTTTAAAGCAGGAGAAATGAAAAATATAAAGTGTCCTCGCTGGGACTCGAAACTTGACCTCTCAAATACACGCCAAGTGTGCTACCGTTACGCCGTAAAGCATGCAGAAAGGAGGGGAAATACATTGTATGCTTCTCTTTTAAAGGGCAATTGAGGATTAATTGAGCTAGGCGCCAAATCCTGGTGATGAAGAATCATCATCCACCACCTTTTAGTTCGGGTGCCATTGTAGAGTCATTAGGTTTTTTTGAAACTGGAGACATGAAAAATGTGCAATGCCCTCGCCAAGACTCGAACCTGGACTTCTTGAACACACGCCTAGTGTGTTACCGTTATATCACGAAGGCATGCAGAAAGGAGGGAGAAAATAACCTTATACCTCTAAATAAGGCTGACTTCCTAAGAAGCATGACAGTTGAGACTCTTGCCTTTTGTAATGCCATTGCTGGCAGGGGAATAAATCCAGGTAGAACCGCCGCCGCTGCTTGGCCGTTGTCCTGTATGTTTTCGTTTTAACAAGAAAGAAGGTCGTTTGATGCTATTAAGTAAATTTTATTACCTTGCAGTCATGGCTAGGGTTCAAATAACTGCCTCATACTAATCTATATTTTCTATTATTTATTGTCTTCTAGATTGTTTTGAGGATGTGGGATCGAAATCTCCGATTTTGCCCTGTATATTTTTAATCCTATTCGCTATGCTGGCGGTCGTGACCCTTTGCGCTTTCAGGTGAGGAATCCAAGTGAAATTTTCAGATGTGAATAATATTAATTATTAACAGCACTTTTCTTCATATATACATTTAATCCCTTACAGGTGTGAGTCGCAAATACGCGGTGGACCATCAATATAGTTACATAAGCGACATCCTCTGTCTGGTTCGCAAAGAGTTAATACGACAAACATAATTGCTCAAATGTCGAGAATAGATCTTGTATCTCATGAGCAAAATCTTCTACCTTTGAATATTTAATCAACCATAAAACAGCGGTCTGCAGCCAATGGACTTATTAAGACTAAGACAGGCCCTTAGCAGTTTTGATGCGGATAACAAACACCTCTTTCC
>KK112851.1:91880-114748 GCA_000611955.2 Stegodyphus mimosarum
GTTACCTATCTTTTTAAAGCATTTGAATGAACCGGATTTAACCTCTTCTGGCAAATTAAGATTTCTTCACGAACCGGACGAACTTGGTCCGCATCGGTATAACTCGGAGCTTTACGTATGCTGTTAATTAGTGGCATTAGATTGTTAGAATTTTTATTTTTTTATTCTTCTTACAAGCGTACTTTACTGTATCTTCTTACTGTATCTTTTAAAGCAACAGTTTGGTTTTTCTAAATGAAATTATTTCATACGGTTACAAGAAATTTTAACTTTCCTCATGCTATCTAAAAGTGATGCTACTGTAGCTTTAGCAGTAGTTTAGTTTTTCTTTGTAAAATTTCTCTGTGAATGTGACTCAAAGTAAAATAGTATATTGCCTCAGTAATTCTGAGTCTAAACATTGAAGGAATTCTCCCACAGCAGATCGCTACTGAAAATGTGTTAGCAAACTATAAGAATGCTTTAGGTCAATTACTTTGAGCAGCTGTCAGAATCATAGTGACTCAAATTTTCGAGAGAAGCAAGTAGTTATTAAAAATCCAGACTTACTCTAGATATTTTTGTTTATACAAGAATGCATTTTATGCCCTTCATTTCAAAATGAAATGTTACGCAACTTCAAAATAATCAAGCACGTGCAAACATAGAAATAGAAATCTTTGCCACTTTTTTAAGTCTGTTTAAGATAAATTTACTCATATTTATTTACCTTAACATTCATCAGCCTCATGAATACCTTTGCTCATAAATACTCAAGTGGATAAGACCACTGAGTTCGTAGTTCGACACGTATCTAAATGCCGGCGGATGGGCTGGCTTCACAAGCGTTTTCAAAGTTTTCCTTGTGTTACACATAAATGAGATCACGTTTCTCTCAGATAGTAATTTTCTTAGGCAGATAGCTTTCATGAGCTTTTGTTGCATTTAATAAAACAAATATATCTTTACTACCTCTTCCGCGATTTTCATATTTTTAACTGAGTATTTTTAATTTATTACTGAGTATTTTTAACTTATTATTTTACTTTATTCATATTTTTAACTTATTACGCGTTACTGTTCTTTTCCTTTTTTGCATTCAAGGCGCATTTTTATTTCTGTATGGTCTTCTTAGTTCAAACCGCAGAGAGCCACTTATTATGAACAGAAATCCTTACGAGAAACATTTTACGCCGTTAGTACAGTTTCCTTGGGCCCTGTTAATGTCTATTTGGGCAGAACTATACTTATTGTTACGGATGTTCAAAATATTTTTTATTCGTATGGGAAATATCGTACTAGTTTTATACACATCAAGCCTGTTTAATCATTATAGAGGCGAAGCAAGTAGAGAGTACCAGAAGGAGTCGCATTCCCCTTTGCCTGCTTCGCTGGTATAAGAGGTTACCTTTTCAAGCTTATAAATCGAGGAACCACCGTTCACATCCAGACAAGACTATAGGTGGTTTAATATCGTTTCATTATGAAGAACACTTAATAGGCTTTACAGAGCTGGGGAACAGAACGTCAGATTCTATGAAATTGCTGAATTTCTGATTTCCCTGTAAATCTCTCTGATCGCTGTATTCTGTGGTTATCTTAAGAGAGGATTTCTCAAATCTTTTCACCAGCGATGTCTTTCCTTGGCTGCTTTGGTAATCCTCTCATTTGAATAAAGACAGAGAGTAGAAATTTGATAAGTCGAAAATTTTCTTATTATTTTCACGGTACTCACTCACCTGCCACAGGTTGCAGCAGCTGTAATTATAGACACCAAAGAGGAAATTGTAGACATCAAAAAATTTTATAATATTCGCTTCGTGGATGTATGATTTTAAAAATAGATAGCAGTTTCATTTTTTCCTATCTTGATCTGATTTTGCTTCAAAAAGTCTTTCGTGTGTGTCAAGCTGAAGATTCTCTGCCTGTGTAAGAATTTTGGCAAATTTTGACTGTTTGTTTTTTGCGAGATCATTACTCTCATTAACCGGGAAAAATGATCACAAAATGCAAAAGTAGAAGTAACGCTAAGACATGAATAAATTAACCATGTTTTTTAGATGAGTTCTGAATTTTTCTTTTCTTTCTTTCTTTCTTTCTTTCTTTTCTTTTTTTTTTTAATAAACACTACTAGAAATCTCTTGCTTCTTTATCTACTGATAATGTTCTTTATCTACTAATTTATCTTTAACATCTAATTAAATTTTCTAAATTTACTTTCACCAAGATCTCGAATTACATTTCAATAATTAATTTAACTTTTCCCTTCAACTTCGGATTCATTTAGTAACACTGAATAATTTGGATACTGAATACATTTGATTTAATTTTGCCGAAAATCATCATTCAGGTATCTTATGTTTAATGGCTCTGTTCAGTTACTGTTGCAACCAATTGTTTATTTTAGAAGTGTGCTTAAAAAAATTATTTATTTTAAGTAGATGGACAAATTTAAACGTTACAGTTTGAAATTCGTTTCGAAAAATTTTTTTAAATGATTTCGATTTTAAAAATAAATAAGAAAATGCCTGAATTTAATTTGGAATAAATCTAAAATTCAGATTATTAAAAAAAAGCAAAGACGTTTAATCAAAGAAGCTTCAAAGAAGTGATACTATGCAATGCAACCAAATTTAATTGACCTTGCATAGCTAATATTTTTAATCCGATTTTTCCACTTGTCCATAACTTGAGCTGTAGAACCGAAATACGAAAAAAAAAAACATTGGCATGTCATATTAGAAAAAGTTCAACTCTTTGTCAGAATACACATGTTAAAAGAAAGCTATATATAAAACTAATTTATTTCAAGTCGCATTTTCGACACATGAAAATCAAAGTTAAATTTTGTCAATTGGCTAACTAGAATGATGGAGAACTGTTCAATTTTTTGACTCACTGTAAAGGCTAGTGATATATATAACCTCTAATACAAGCACTGTAGTTACCATAACAATGATCTAACACAAACAAATACACCTTCTCCACAAAAGTCCTTATTCGATCTCTATTTTCGCAACCGCTGGTCGTAGACATGCAGTGAAAATTACAAAAATGGGATAAAAAACCCAAATATAATATTTTGGCGTTTTTAAATGAAAAAATTAATTTTGTAAAAGTTACGAAAGTTAACTTTTATACATTCCTATGGTTCCTATAATTATATTTCGAAAAACTTTATATTCGCCATAAAAATAAAAAATAAAATGCAAAAAAAAAAAAAAAAAAAAAACAGGATTTCGGTGCCTCTCCCCCCATTGTTTCTAAAAGCATTAAAGGATTTCGGTGCCTCTCCCCCCATTGTTTCTAAAAGCATTAGAAGTCCGCAATATTGGCATACAGCCAATGCGTAACATTATAGGCATAAATTAAAAATCTTTCCAGTTTAATGAGCTTTTTGTATAATTATTTACAGATTCTAAAGTAATAAAACGGCATAATAATATTAACAATGTATATTTAACACTAGAAAACTTATAAATCACCTGAGTTAAATACGAAAAGAAATCTTCCTTGTAAGCCTCAGAGACGAAACTTTATTGCCAAGTTGATAACATTTGTCTGTTTCTCACCAAACTGGTGACATTCTGGAAAGTTTCTAAAAGTGCATTTTCGATAACCTAGGAGTGTTTTTTCTCGAAGCTTACAGAAGTGCTTACTCATCCTCTTAAATTACTCAAGGAAGAGAAGGCTTTGAGCAGCCATGAGTCAGTAACTCTTGCCTGTTTCACAATTCTGAGCTTTAGATTTTATTTTGAGAGCGATTTTTGTTAGTCGCCTATGTTCCCCGTGTGTTAAGGAGAATGCCGCCTTGTCTTGCCTGAAAGAATTGTTCTTTTTCTTTAGCATTTAACAATTCAGTTTTCTAGAAGGATTTCAATTTTAGACTTTCTAATTTCCAACTTGCAATTATTATTATAATTTTAGAACAGACGAAAAACAATAAAATTGAAGACACTATTCACATTAAATTCACTTAAAAAGAAACTCATCCATGAATGCAACTTAACGTTCTAAGCTACTTGGTGGAATAGTGAGAGAGTGGTTGAAACTTGGTGACACTAGTAATTCGTAGCTGTCTGGTCTGAGAAAACTGAATGCGTTATTTAGATTCGTTCGTATGCGACTTTTCTCATATGTAACATGAGACATTCATATTCGGTACAACCTCAACAAACGCATCCCTTCACGTTCCCATTAGCGATCAAGCATTGAAATCTCTCGATAGTGGTAGTTCAACCTGGATTTGAATCCCAACTAAAGGATTGATTACAGTACGCTCGGCGCTTATTCGAGAGGTGCGTGGTTCGAGTCTCGTCGAAGGCATTGCTAATTTGCATCTCTCCTGCTTTCAAAAATACCTAATGACTCTACAAGGGAATCAAACTTGTGTGTGGTCTCGCGTTATCGAGATGGAATGCAGTTCCTATACGATTTATGAAATTCGGAATTTCCTGTAAGATGGCTTCATCGAGTCCACTTGGTGGCAGCAGATATTCGAATTGATTTATTGGTTTGTTGGTAAAAGCCTGGAAACACGACCTCACACAGGTTTGGTCACTGGCAAAAATTATAGAGTTCGAATGAAGTGTTGCCACGCATATCGTACTCACCTGATTTTATACCCTTATATTTTCACTTGTTTTTCTGTTAAAAATTTCTTTCGTGGTATAACATTCAATTCAAATGGGGCCGTAAATCAGTACTTGTGCAGCTTTTCTCTGCTAAAGCTAGGTTTGTTTTGTGAAGGACAAATTACCAAGCTTATTAAAGAAAGCAAAAGGTTATTGAACAAATCGGAGTATATCTTACTGATCACTGTTCTTTGTATAAATAAAGGACCTCTCAAGAATACAGAAAAAATGCGTCATGACTTTTCAGACAATACAATAGCTATGTTCACTCCGTCAAATGGTATTTATGTCCAAATAATTTGTTTTACTTTCAGGCACTCTTTAAAAGATCTGTTGTTCTTAACTTAAAGGGTTTATATTTTTACCGGTGCATTTTGATGTTAGAAGTTAGAACTAATCAATGTAACATATATACAACATTTATTTTTATCTTTAGAATAACCGGCTTCATTCAACTACATAGTCTCGAGCTCACAGCTCGGATAAATAATAACTGGTGTTGCCAGATTCGATAGTAAATGATATATAATAACGTGAAATATAATAGAGTAAATATTAAAAATACACAAATAAGTAATGAAGTTTTACATAGTTTAAAATATATGTAACCGTCACATTTTGCGATGTTGAAAGAACTCGCCAGTCATTCACTAAAGACTGTAAGTTATCGAAGAACGTCAGAGTCGCCACAGTACCCCCCTCCCAGTGTCAACTGGAGGAGGACTGCCGACGATGAGGTTGGTATGTACCTTTGCGGAAAGTGCACACGACGACCAGAGCGGGTAGTTTGAGTTGTAGGAATGTCTGCTTGATTGTCGGTGTCCATTTTGTCCGGCAGCAGGAAAGCAGGTTTAACTTTATCAATGGACTCACTAATGTCCTTGCCTTGTCGCTGCAGGGTAATCCGATTCTCAGTCAGTTTAACCACAGCATAAGGTCCGTCGTAGGGAGGTTGTAAGGGTCTTTTCACAGCATCCTGTCTCAAGAATACGTGAGTACACTTGGACAGTTGCGGGTGCACGAACACTGTCTTGCTTCCTTGAGAAGATGTAGGTACGAGTTTAAGATTACGCATAGTTTGTTTTAATTGCTGCACAAACTCGGAGGCATTGTTCATGTCCGTATCTTGGAAAAAATCACTAGGTAGACGGAGAGTTGTACCGTAGACGAGTTCAGACACAGTAGCGTTAATGTCCTCTTTAATGACTGAGCGTAAGCCAAGGAGAACAAAAGGGAGAGCCAGCGTCCAGCGTGGATTGGCATGAGCCATAAGCGCAGCCTTGAGTGACCGATGTGTGCGCTCAACGAGGCCATTGGCTGAAGGGTGGTATGGCGTGGTTCGGATCTTTTTAATACTTAAGCACGCACATAATTCGCGAAAGAGATGTGATTCAAATTGACGATCCTGGTCTGTTGTAATGACGCCAGGAACGCCAAATCGTGGTACCCACTCACGGATTAATGTTGCAGCTACTGTCTCCGCTGTCATGTCGGTGATAGGATATGCCTCCGGCCATCGGGTAAAACGATCAGTGGCAGTTAAGCAATACGAAAAACCTTGCGAAGGAGGCAGGGGTCCTACAATATCAAGATGGAGGTGGTAGAAACGAGAATCTGGAACCTTGAAAGAACCGAGTTTACTGTTTGTATGCCGTTGAATTTTGACTCGTTGACAGGGAATGCAGGTACGAGTCCAACCCTGAATATCTTTACGCATAGACTTCCAAACGAATTTTTTAGAGATGAGTTTAGTAGTAGCTTGAACTCCAGGATGCGAGAGGTTGTGCACTGAAGGAAAGACTTTTCGTCGCATAGCAACAGGTACATATGGACGCACCGTACCCGTGGAAATATCACAGTATATTTCTGTAGTTGATCGGGACATCCGTAACCTTTTGAGCTGAAGAGATTTGTCCGGAGAAGAAATTAGTGCTTTTAATTCATCATCGCCCTGTTGCATTTGTGCAAATTCCTCATAATCTATAGTATTGGAGGCAACAATCGCCGATATACGAGAAAATGCATCCGCTGGTACATTATCGATGCCGCGGATGTACCTAATATCGGTGGTGAATTGCGAAATGAAATCTAAATAGCGCAGCTGTCGTGGGCTAGCCTTATCTAAGTTTTGATTAAAGACGAATGTTAAAGGTTTGTGGTCGGTGTATAATATCAGTACGCGACCATCAATCATATGCCTGAAGTATTTAACAGCGGAATAAGCTGCTAGAAGTTCGCGGTCAAAAGTACTGTACTTAGTTTGAGCTGGGGTTGACTTTTTAGAGAAGAATCCCAAAGGTTTAAAACCGTTGTTGGTGATTTCATTTAAGGAGGCACCAATTCCAAAATCGCTTGCATCAACCGTCAAGGCGAGGTCAGCATCCTGTGAAGGATGAGCCAAAAGAGTAACATTAACCAAGTGATTTTTACACTGATTAAACGCATTTATAGCTTCCTCGGTCCACTGTATTTCTCGTTTATCATTTTTTTAGAATTTTTAAGGTAGTCATGTAAGGGAGCTTGAATTTCTGCTGCCTTGGGTAGGAATTTTCGATAAAAGTTTAAAATACCCAAAAATTTTCTGAGGTCGCGAACTGTGACAGGCAGTTTAAAATTAGCAATAATATCTACTTTTTCGGTAAGTGGTAGGATACCATCTTTATTTGCCAGATAACCTACAAATGGAACTTCTGCGCATCCAAACATGCATTTACTGGCGTTGATGGTCAAACCATAGTCATCAAGCCTTTGTAAAACTTCCCTCACATGTTTTTTATGGGAGTTAGCGTCTGGCGCTGCGATTAAGATGTCATCGAGTTATACGAAACAATAATCTAAACCTCTTAGCACTTCGTGTATGAAACGCATCTAGGTTTGAGCGGCATTACATAATCCAAATGGCATAAATACAAATTCGAATGTTCCGAAGTTAGTAATTATCGCCGTTTTATGCCTATCATCTGGATGAACAGGAATATGGCGATATGCTCTTTGAATATCAAGTTTTGTAAAAATTGTTTTACCTTTGAGATTTTCATTAAAACTTGTTAAATTTGGAATCGAGTAGCGGTCTGGTTTAGTTTGCCTATTTAGAGCACGATAATCACCACAAGGGCGCCATGAATTAGTGTATTTTTTGGAAACCATGTGCAATGGAGAACTCCAATTTGATTTTGAAGGAACAGTAATGCCTTGACCGAGCATATACTGAAACTCTTGTTTAGCAATCTCGGATTGCTTTGGATTCAATTTTCTCGCTCGTGCATGTACTGGAGGACCAAATGTCTCAATATGATGAAAAGTGCTGTGTTTAATCTTTTCATTAAAAGGTCGAGGTCTTGTCAGATTAGGAAAATTTTTCACGATAGTAGCATATTCCGAGTTAAGTGATGAAGATAATGTTTTAATATGGGGATCAGTACCAGCAAAATGTTCGCCCTTTGTAGACAATTTTGTCAAGGGATCTATAAGACTCTTGTTTTTAATGTCCACAATTAATCCTTATTTATCCAAGAAGTCGGAACCAATAATCGCTGTGTTAACGTCCGCAATCACAAAATTCCACGAAAAGGATCGCAGTAAATTTAAATTTAGTTTAAGTAATTTTTGGCCATAAGTTTTGATTTTAGAATCATTCGCTGCAAAAAGTTCAAATTTGGTTGGTTTCATATTTTTTTTTTTGGTTTGGGAATAATGCTGAGGTCTGCGCCAGAATCTACTAAAAATCGTTGATTTGTGTGTTTATCGAAAACAAATAGGCGACATTTTTTAGCGAGCGGATTGTCATGGCCACAAGCCGCCACTGTAGCCATGTTTTCTAGTTTTCCGAATTTTTAGAAAAATTCGGGCGGTCGTCAGATTGGCGACGTGAAAACTCGCAAGGTGGGGTACATTTATGGGCATTTTCACGAAAGCGTCTGTGGTAATAACAAATGGTTGATGGCGGATTTCTGGAATGCGATCGCGACGATGATCTTCTACGAAAAAACTGTTTATTACGCGGCCGTGACAGGCGAGCTACTTGTAGTTTTAATTCTGAAATTCGTTTTGATAATTCTTGTATTTCAGTGGATGCGTTCGGCTCAGGTGCAGACTTGGCGGAATATACTGAAACCGGCGACGTGATGTCTGCTACTTTGTCAGCAATGTCAGCCAGTTTATCTAAAGTTTCCGAGGAAACTGAAAGTACAGTCTGAATTTGGGATGGGAGACGTTGTAACCACAAATTTTTTAGAAATTCATCTTGCAACTGACCACCGGAAAGTTCCTTCATTTTTCGTAGCAAGTGGCTAGGTTTGTCATCGCCTAATTGCAATTCAGTCAATAGGTTTTTAATTTTTTGGTGTTCCGAATCAGCAAATTCGTTAATTAAGCGATCGGACAGTGTTTTGTATACATCTTTCGTCGGCGGTGTAAGAATTATATCAGAAACAGGAGAAAGTGTTTCGGAATCCAACATCCAAACCAGTGCGGCATATTTCGTGTCATCTTGAGTTATTTGACTTAAAACGAAAGCACTGTCGCACTGATGGATCCATAGAGGCACATTATTTCGCCAAAATACCGGTAGACGCAATGCAATTCTTCCAACGTTTGAAGAATCATCGCCGACAGTTCTGGATGGTGATGTCATGACTGAGGATAGAGATAGCAAGCGCGAAACGCGGGGAGAAATAACGAAATAAAAATATATTTACAAATAATATATTGAGGAAATTTGCACAAAATAACAACAAGCGATGAATGAAAAGGCACTTACTTGCGACTGCGTCATCTTATGTAGAACAATAAAAAATAAAAAGCACAGAAGGTTTTCGCGTCCTCGTTAGTCACCAATGTAGTTCTTAACTTAAAGGGTTTATATTTTTGCCGGTGCATTTTGATGTTAGAAGTTAGAACTAATCAATGTAACATATATACAACATTTATTTTTATCTTTAGAACAACCGGCTTCATTCAACTACATAGTCTCGAGCTCACAGCTCGGATAAATAATAACTGGTGTTGCCAGATTCGATAGTAAATGATACATAATAACGTGAAATATAATAGAGTAAATATTAAAAATACACAAATAAACAATAATGAAGTTTTACATAGTTTAAAATATATGTAACCGTCACATTTTGCGATGTTGAAAGAACTCGCCAATCTTTCACCAAATTAAGGTTATCGACTGGAAGGTTATCGAAGAACGTCAGAGTCGCCACAGATCTTAAACTTAAGTTTGATACGAAAGCAAAATAAGTTATTAAGAAAAATCACTAAACTGCTTAAAATTTTAAAATCTTTGGACCAGAAAAAAGGGATGAATTAAAAGAAAAAGTATGCTGTTTACCCTCAGTTCATTTTTATAAAGAAAAAGCGCTCTTCCACGTACATCTGATTTGTTTCGGATAGTGATGATATTAACTGGAGGGATTGATCAACATGTCCTCTTAGATTCTAAGACTTAGAACCTTCCAAAGTTTAAAAACAACGTTACTGGAGGAGTGGGATGGACAGCCGCAGGAACGCATAGCTGCCTAGCACAAATGCAAAGCTTTTCAAGTCACGCTGCAAGATCTGCATAACTATATCCAGGGTCAGATTAAGACATATAGAGGCTCTAAGCACTTAAACGACTTTTGTGCCTTCATCTATATTTATGCCAGTTTTTCCTCCCTCATTCCCTCTCTCTCGGTTTCGGATTATCTGCATCATACATTCCATGATAAACCTGGCAATAAGAAATTTTTGTAGTGCCCACTTTAATGAAATCGTAAGTACATTTTTGTGGTTTCCTTGATGCTCTGTGCACGTGCATATTTTGCTTAATGCTTAATCCAGTCTTGACTGTATCCGCCATTAGCCTTCTTTTGTTCAATACTTTACCTTCTGTTTTAGACCTACCTGCGCTAAAGAGCTTTAGACACGATTATATGCATGTGTATCATGACTGTTGTAAGATATATATGTGTATTTTATGTTCGTACCAAATTTCATTAAAACAAGTCTATCAGAGATCTGGAGGTAATCGGACAAATATGAAAATTCTCTTAATTCTGAAATTTTGAACTCCACTGTAATATATATTTGAAGTGTATCAGATTCGGAAGAATAAAGTATTCAGAATGTTACATTTAAAGGGAAAAATTTTATTCCTTTTACCAACTTGACCTATTTCATGAGAGATCTGAATTTCCTTTAGAAATTAGGATTTAAAAGACTCACGTGATCTGAATAATTAGATGAAGAAAGGAAGTGCAGAGCCTTCTGACTTAATAGAAAAGACAATTAGTTGCACTGACCTTAATAATCATAGCTGTAAGAGCAGCATGCACGGATGCATTATGAAGATATATATTTGCATTTTATGTTCTAACAAACATGCTTAGAATTTTGAATAATACTTTATTTTTAAAGATTACATATTGTTGAGTTTGAGTCATTATGGACACATTCTAAACTGCACTTGTCAAAATGTCAATACTATTTTTCATTCTGAATCTGTCCATCTGTTATACATATTAATAAACTCAATGAATGTTGTAAGTTTTTTTTACATAAACGACAGGATATTTTAATACATAAAAAGAAAAAATTATAAATAAATCTTCAGAAGGAGCTTGTTTGGATTGCACCTGAGATTTGGAACGTAATTACCAATTAATATTAATATTAATTTGGAATATAATTTACATTCACATTTGAAAACTGTTCACATTTTACTTACTATTTGATTTTAAAATAAATATTTTCTGCTTCTTAATAAATGTTTAAAATTATTGACTTCATTACGAATCATAAACGTTTACTCAAAACGATATTCATATGCATATAATTATTAAATTAATAGTTGTTAAATAAATAGACTTAATTTAATTTCAAGGTGATTAACTTTTGAAGTTAGCCTGGAATCTAATCAGAAACTGTAACATTCACAATAAATACAACTAGGATAGTTTGTCTGATGGACCAGGATTGGAAAAGGAAATATCACTGCTCCGCGCCCTTTACATAGTAGACCACTGGTGACTCTCTCTCAATTTTCGAAATTTTTATTGATGCTGAAAGAGTACAAAATATCTATATATTTCTTCTTATGCAATTATGTAGTCAGTCTATGGCACGACGCAACTTTGGCAGCAATATTACTTGCGTTCTAGAATGCGCATGATGTAACGTTATTCTACAACGCAAGCAATTTTAGATTACATTATTAGCTAAGGTTTTTCAGATTAAGCAGTTAACCAAACTAATGCAGAGTATGCGGTTATTAAGATTTTAAGTATCATGAAAAATAGGCCATTAAGATTTAAGAGATCACAGGAATACAATGAGAAATGTTTAAAGAATACTTTTGATCTAACTAAAAAGACTCGCAATTCATAAATTACAACTTCAATGACTATTTCATCAAAACTCGAATTACGACCTTGATAACTATCTCATAATAACACAAATTACAATAAACTGATGCACATTATTG
This sequence comes from Stegodyphus mimosarum, assembly GCA_000611955.2. Lineage (NCBI taxonomy): Eukaryota > Metazoa > Arthropoda > Arachnida > Araneae > Eresidae > Stegodyphus > Stegodyphus mimosarum. Next base: position 103,965 of record KK112851.1, read on the forward strand.
ACTATCGAAGCATGTGAAAACAAATAATCAACAATTACCATCCAATTAACTAAGTGTCAATGCGCTGCAACGTGTGAAAACTTGCTCGTTTTATAGCAATAAATTGTGAATGATGTTATTTTTTGTAATTGCCTGACATTTGTTCTTTATATGTAAAAAGGAATACTATATGAAGTGAAATAGAACAAGATGCGAAACTAATTTCTTGACTAAGACGTAAATTGGGTGAAAGTTTATAATATTGTACATAAATACAGATGTATTTACATAAAACTTTGAACTATAAATTTATACATTAATTTCCGTAGTTAATGTATTTGGTAATAGAAATTATAATGATGATATTGTTTTCAGTTTATTTAGTTTTCAAACTTAGGTAATTAAAATAACAAATTTAAAGATGTATGAAACCTAATTACTTTTATAGGTGCAATTCTCAAATTTTTCTAAATTAAACAGATCACGAGAGCCACGGTTTTATTTCAAAGTAACATGTACATATTACGGAGTCTACACATAAATAAAGCAGTAAAGCACATCATGTCACATTTATATATCGATTGAAAATTCCTCACCTTTCGAAAATGTTTTGATTCGGTTGAAATTAAATTCGCTGAAATCCGGCTATATTTTTCACAAATACATATGTAAATATTCCATTCGAAAAATATCTTTAGACAGAAACAGACACAAGAGGAAATAGTATCAGGGAAAGAAGTACAAAAATAAGAAATTGTTACCTGAATTCTTAAAGAAGCAAACATATTGAGCAGATAATTTTATACAGGGTAATAAATTCCTGTCCAGTTTCTTTGAATAAAAACCAAATTTTTAAATTGCGAGCTTAGTAAAATTCAACGAGGCATTCCATTGCAAAACATTATTTACTATTGCGTAAACGTTCACATACGACAAAAACTAACGAAGTGGCACAAATCGCCTTCGTCTAAACTGGTTTCATTTCACCTTCGAGCGTCATCGACGTCATGTAATAATTTCTGATTTTTTCTTAGCTTTATTCAGCTCGGTTTTCCCCAACGGGCACAAAATTATAGGCACTATTATGTAGGTCAGATACTGGAGCAGGAGACTTATTTGAAACTACAGGACAATAACCTCATACTCAGGGGGCTTAATCAAGAATAGTCGCATAGTAATGGCATGTTACGTTGTAATAGATTTCGATTGAATATTTCTCTATTTGCAAGGCTCCATGCAATACGAAAAAGGAGAGTTATTTATCTTCAGCTTTTATATCGTGTTCTCCTATTAATTTTTCCCCCTTAATCTTCTAATTGTTTTCTCCTTGCACTTCATTTCAGTTTCTAGTGCATGTATCTAAGGGAAATTTACCGGAATTAGCAGAGTTGAAGATATGTGGAAAAAATTACCATATTTAAAAAGAAAAGAAAATTTTGCAGATATTGAAAGTGGTTTAAAGGCCTTTTATGTTAATCAACCGATTATTATGATTTAAGCCTTTACTATAACTTCTCCTTTCCGTTATCCTCACCAGAAATGTAAATTAGATGTTTTTGTGTGTTTAAGCTAAGGGTTTTGAATGTTTAGAGGTCCTGGTATCAGCGTCTTGTTTTTATTTACTATCGCCAACTGCGTCTACGCTGTATTCCGGCTTTAACGTCTTCTTAGCCGATGTGTTATAATGCGCGCCGTTAAATAATTGAGCCAGCTTAAGTAGCTAGTACTGTGTTGTAGTCTCAGATTACGTTACATGTTTTTGAATTTAACTTTCTGTTTTGTTGATTTAAACATCCGCAAATCGCGGAAGTTCGTCTGTCGCACAAACTGTGCTTTCTGTTCATTTAGCACTTAAATAAAAAAGGTTGTTTTAACCTTCCTTTGTACTCTGTGTTTTGTTTCAAACTAAACGACAACTGCAGGACATTGACACAAGCTTTTAGTTACGGTAGTATTTAGAAGAGCACTAAATTTAACTCTAATTACTGCTATAAACTAAAGCTGTCGAAAATGAATAAGAAAATAACTCAGTTTCTGAAAAGGGCTGAAACCATCCTTCGAGAAGTATTTCTCAAAAACTGAAGAAGAAAAATATTAGATTATAAATTCTTTTTAAGAACAAAATTTCCAGATTCTCGGTCAAGGTTGATTTATGTTGCTTTAAAAGTGAAATTCAAAGAAAAATCCCTTATTAAATTTTAGACATATATCAACAGGAAAAGAAGGCTTTTAAGTTTGTGTTACTCTTCGGCGAGTAGACATATAGTGGAAAGCGCTTTTTCGTTTATCTCTGTTGAAACAAAATACCACAGACAGCTGAAAGCAGTTTCAGATTTAAAGTTTTTTTTCTTGTAGCTAACGAATTTTTCTTCAAATTGTGTGCCTCAAAATAAACTCAAGAAGTTCTCTAATCATTTGCTGCTTATGAAAGATCTGTTGCATCTTTCTTAAATATTATTTAAAATTATTTTATCAAAAATTTTAATTCTATTAATAATTATAAAAATTAAAGTTTTCCAGTTACGGCAAAGAAGACAAATACTATATGGTACTGATTAATGTAATATAATTCTTAATATTTGTGATTTATTTACCTATTTTCTGAGTTCTGTATGTTCAGTATATACACAATGAGTGCCTGGTATTATTCCATTGGTTTCTTACTTGTAATATTGGAATATTTTTGTAAAATTACATCCTGTAAATTTAATGTTGCAGCAACTATGTTAATTGCAAACATACAATAATATAAAGGCTGCAATCTATGGAAACAGGCGGCTAAGGAAAGTTTAGGATCCAGTGATTTAACTGTTAATAGGAAAATTTGATGGGGGCAGCATTTTGTACGTGACTTACTGCTGTAGATTATCGACAGATTCTTGGCAAATCGGAACTGATTTGCGGTACAAAAGTCTTTTTTTTTATAAATTTAGGCAAATACAAATATCTGGGGCTTATACTGTTTGCAAACATTATGAAATTAGCTGTTAAAGCTTTTCGAATGATAATAATAATAACGGTGTATGAGGATGAGGCTTTGAAATAAAGAAACATTTTTTGAAGTAGATATAATGAAACTGGGGTAGTGATTAAGTTACTAGAATCTGCACAACATTAAATTTTGCTTACTGATTTATTATTCTATAGGAATTTTTAAATCAAGAGCGTTGGAGCGTAGTCGGCTTCACACGCTAATTAGAGAATTAGATGAGTTCATTATGTTTCGGCTCGACTAGGGAACGAGACTAGCTAGTTTCTTCCATCATGCAATGTTCAGTATGAAATATATTACTGCAATTATTCTGTCTTTAAACCACTGTGAAAGACTGTATAAGATGAAGCAAGTTCCTCAAAACAGATCATTATGAAACCTGCACAAAAAACAAAAAGGCCGTTTTATAATAATCCGCTGTTCAACTGGCTGCATCACAACGTTGTTGTTCCCAAGAGCCAGTCAGCTGAGTCACCATGAATCTCGCCTGTCTCTATTATTGCCCACTGCTACTCCCTAGATCTCAAATCATTCAAAATTGCTGGAACTGCTACCTGTGTCGTCTGCTAAAAATTGCAAGTCGTCACCATTGTCATTCGTCACCGCTAAGTCTGTCTTCACACGTGTAATGATCATCACAACATAAAGAGCATTACATATCCCATTTTCTTGAATATCTTCACTATTATTGTGTTATCAGTCAGAGCCCACGCGCCCAAAATCCATGAGCAAATCAATGAAATGAATAGTTCCGGTTCTAGTAAAACTGTGCGACGATGTTGATATCCACTAGTTATAAAATTTTTGGAGGTAATATTTGAACAGTTTATTTACTAATACGTCTAGTGGTTGCATACGTAATGTAAGACCTCCTGGAATAATGACAGGAACAGTGTTTGTTCAGTTCATTTGCCTTTTTACATCTTCCATGAGATGCCGGCTGAAACAGTCCAAGAGTAATGGTGACATTTTATGTAGAAGAGCATTTGGCTTTTGGTTCCATACAATTTTGAACAACTCTTTTCTTAAGTCGGACGACATCCAGCCTTTCTTATGTACTCTAACTTTGGTACCACGATGGCAGTTTTGTTTCGGCATCGTATTCCGTTTAGTAATTGCTAGATTCGGTAATTTTAACATTACTGTCCAACTCACCTTTTTCAGCTTCTGTAGTTTTTACTATTATAGAAGATGCTATTTGATCAAGAAATTAATTTGATTATTTTTGATTAACTGTAGAGATATCGGTCATGTAAAAAAATACAGGAATTTGATCTATGTTTTCTACATGTCCAAGACCGTAATCGTAATCGTTTCTTTGCTGGATCACGAAGCTGGAAATTCTAACATCTTTTCTTCATAAGGCTTCGATAGCCGTTAAGCAAAAGTAGCTTTTCTAATAAACTATGCCTGTTTCTTCTCTTGAAATAACTGATCAATACTGTGCTCGCTTTAAATTATTGGGCTGCAGTATCACGTTTTTTGCTTCATCCCTCACTTGCGTTTGCATCATTTCTCAAGACATATCGATGCTTCTTTTTTTCTTGCTCTGTCACGTAATTCAGCACTCCATTATCAATTTCCGGAAATTTTCAGCTTTTCGGTCCCCGAAACTGCTCTTCACTCTGGACTTGTCTTCTTCAGTGCATTTTTTATTTTCCCCAGTATCGAGTCAAAGTATGTTGAAAACGAAACTATCTATTGGCATATTTGATATCAATAATTTCAATGAACTTTAAAAATTTTTAACTTAAATTTTGCTATCTAATTATGGTTATTTTCTTTGCCCATAATTCTGAAAATTCGTGGTACACTGCATTCATACTATCCACACGTCAAAAGAAACTTATTCTAACTGAAATCCCAGATCCTAAATAAAAAATCGAATGACACTAATGATGTTAAAGCCTCAAATATTGCGCACAATGTCCACGTGTTTAGCTCATTTACCTTGTAAAGCCCTAGGCTTGGCCGCAGTTCTTAAAAGGGACATCGAAAAAGGGAAGGAGAAGGGGGTAAACAAAAGACTCAGATTTCGGTAGAATAAAAATACAAATAATCAAGGTAATAGAATTTACCAATAAACCAGTCCTCAGATAGAAAACGAATGTAGGAGAAGGGAGAAGTTATCCGAATATTTTTTTAATTTTCAGAACCTAGCGTTAAAGAGTTAGGAAGAAAAATATGCGAATATTCCTCGCATATAAATTCAAAATTAATAGCTAGAAGGAATAGGCTATTTTGATGGCATTGTGTATTTATAGGTAAATATATATATTTGAAATTCAAGTAAAATCTCAGTTAATGTTAGTTTTATAAGAAAATATTATGAATTTTGACGGGCAGTAATGCCCGGCTCCCTCGCCTTTCAGGAACTAGTTTTGACAAAGAGTGTATAATGGCCGACTTTCTGAAGTGACATTTCTTATGTTCATAGCTAGTTTCAGAAAGTTCTGAGTTTAACTTCAGCTTCTAGACCTCGAACGTCATTCAGTCCTGCAGAAGACTTATGGCTTTAATTCAGAGTCAATGTTTTATCACAGATTTCGTTTTATTCTTTATTTGCAGAATTCAATAAATTGCCATTGTTACGACATGCTGTGAAATGTACAAATTTGTAAAAGAAACTATACAGTGAAAAGGAATTAATAAATACTAACAGTTTTTTCAACCGAACTGTCAAAACAGTTGTACTACAAAAATTGTGCACATGCTTGCTAAAACTTTTGGAACAGATATCCATACATTTCCCTAGCAACCAGTTTTTTCATAATCGATATACTCCAAGACATTGCATTGTTTTAACGCGTAAGCTGCAATACCGCCTTCATGTCAAGTCATCTAAAATAGTTTATGATATTTCTTATTTTTATTCGCCACCATTTCTTGAAAATTCTGGGCATTTGGCTTCTGGAGGCATATGGTGTATTTTCAATTTGATATTAAAATACAAGAGAAGTTTTATAAAATACACGTTTGAATTTTGATTGAAATTTCGGAACGTGATGATGTGGTTCTCTTTTAGGAAATTGTTTCAAGCTACGAAGAAAGGAATTTCAATTAATTGTCACTTTCAGTGGAGCGTTTCTGTACGTGACTGCCGCTCTCCGACGTAATTTGGGAAGGTGGTGGAAGCCTCTTAGTCTTAATTAACGTCGCAACGAACACTTTCACTGAGTTACTTAAAAAATACTTCTACATTTTATTCTTCCCTGTCAAGGAAGTACTTTAGAAGATTTTTAAAAAGATAAAAAAACTATAAAGTATTGGAATTTTGAGGGAAAGCGGAAGAAAGAGGGTGATCGTTCTTACTGTCCTTGACTGGAGTTTGTTGTTGCTCATTTTGTGTTTGATTGTTTTTACTATCTAGAGTGACGCGATGTTCAGAAACTTTTCAGTCTATTGCGAGTTTTTTCTCATAGTAATTATAATATTATGTAAAGCCCACTTTTTAGAGCAAAGAACAGTTGAGGAATTTAATATAGAAGAAATACATTGATTGAAAGCATCGAAGCAGAAACTTAGCTAATTAGTTGATACATCAGCGGTATTTTCCTTTGAATATATACGTAATATTTTGTATTTCAGTTCCAAAATTATTTGTTGTATTTTAGTAAATGTATTAGGCAGCAAATGTTTAGGCACTTCAATTAATGAGAACTATCTTTTTGTTTTTTGAACTGATTTTTATTAAATATTATAACACGATATCTACATGGCTTCTTGCTTAAGCATTTACGCAAGTTTTAATGTTGGATTAAAATAGTTATTCCAGAGTTGCTGAACCAGACTGTGCTAATGGGAAATTTGACTACTGAAGTGCTGGGGTGTAAAAGCATTTCCAGTACTTCTAAGAGGCAAACTGAAGCCTTTAAAATTCTTACCGATGCAAGATTGAAGGAAATCTTCAGTTCCAAAGTTTTTGAACGTTTCATGTAAAGTGTGAGTTTCTACTCGTACATCTTCAGAGACATTAGGTTATTTCGAAGTCGAAGCAGGCAAGATGAAAAATGAGCAATGCCCTCGCCGGAATTCGAACCGCAGGCCTCTCGAAGACGGTTCGAGCGTGCTAACCACTACACTACGCGAAGAAGGCGCGAAGAAGGTACGCGAAGAAGGCGAGAGAAATACTTCATACATCATGCACACAGATGGAAAAAAAAATAAAACATTCGAAAGGCATTGAATGTGCATATAACCCGTTTACTACTACAGTCTTGAAAATGGTAAGAAATAATGCGTAATTTTAGCAACCTGTAAACTTCCCTGATGATTGCTGGATTATAAGCTTATATATCCTGCAATACATTCGCTGTAGCAAACCTATAATACAATATTAATTTTTTGTGTTTTTCATTTTATTTAGCTACAACAAAGGAAACTGGAATACAATTACATTCATTTGACCTTTTCTCATGTAATTTCAGGGTACTGTTTCAGAAAGCGAACTTCCATCCATATCTAAGTTTTATGCAACAGTTATAGTTTATTGCTTATATGATCCTAATAAATATATTAAAGTTAGCTTTTCAGAGCATAAACGAAATATTTTTTTTTATTATAACTTCATTTTACCTAGTTCTTTTTTTCTATTTCTGAGCATATGTTATGTACTAAACAGGTATCCTTTTAAAACTTCACATTTAAAAATGTTCACCTTTCTATCTGCGGTTACAAGCTAGAAATTTTAATTTCTTTAATTCACTGTAAACATTTTGAATCAAAAAGCAGTCTTAATGGTCAACCTTGCTCTTAAAGAACTTCATTCCAAAGTTTAAGCGATAATTGTGCATGTAAAAACAGTCGTGGATGGTGAAGCGAAAAATACTGTAACTTTTTCTCTTCTTACGTGCCTATATTTGAAGATAAACACTATAACCTTTTCTCTTTCTACGTGCCTACATACACTCACGTTTGTGAAAATTGCAACACCAAGAAGGAATCGTCATAATTGAATGCAATTTAATACACAGTTGAGTGGTAGTGGTACAAATAAATGATTAAATGTTCAAAGCAAACAAACAAGAACAAGAGATCAGAATCAGTATTTTGTGTGGCCACCACGCGCCGCAATAAGTGCTGCTACACGACGTGGCATGGAGTCAAACAAAGTTTGAATGTCTGACTGAGGAAGAGCATTCCATATCGTTTGTACGCGTACCCAAAGTTCGTCTGCAGACGCAACAGGACGAGGATCACGAGCAAGACGCCGACCAATGACATCCCACACATGTTCAATTGGCGACATATCCGGGGAACACGCAGGCCAAGGAAGAAGCTGTACCTGCTGCGCTGCAAAGAAGGATTTAACAATCCGAGCAGTATGAGGGCGGGCATTGTCCTGTTGAAATACAGCGCCTGGCAAGCTTTGAAGGAAGGGAACAGCTTCGGGCTGTAGAACTTCACGGATATACCGGTTGCTGTTCAGATTGCCCACAATTCGTAGCAATTGAGATCGTCTATGATATGCTATGGCGCCCCAGACCATAACTCCGGGTGTTCGTCCACTGTGGCGTTCGATAATGCACTCCGGAAGGTGGCGTTCACCGGCATAGCGTCTGACACGAATGCGGCCATCATGGTACCACAAATTAAAGCGGGATTCGTCAGAAAACACGACATGCTGCCAATCAGCACGCCAGTCTCTATGCTGATTGGCCCATTGTAGCCGCAGGCGGCGATGGTCGTGCGTTAGGGGGATCCTGTATAAAGGAGTCCGTGCGCGCAGTCCACACTGCAGCAGACGTCTACGAATTGATGAAGCACACAATGAAACACCTGTAGCTATTGACCACAGTGCTGCCAATTGTCTAGAGGAAGCTGTACGGTCCGTCCGCGCCATGCGGACCAGGTGTCTATCATCGCGAGCTGACGTCACATTTCGGGGTCCACTCCCGGATTTCCGAGTTGTCCGACACTCGTCCGTCCACTGCTTCCAAACGCGCATCACTGTGCTGCTGTTACGCTGCACACGAGAGGCTACTGCACGATACGACAATCCAGCTTCACGAAGGCCGATGATTCTCCCTCGTTCAAACTCTGTAAGTTGTTCAAATCTCGCTCTCTTTCGTCGACGAGGCATAAGTACAGATTGAGTTAACGTTTACCACTAGCAGATAACCACCGATAACCATACACGCCTCGCTACAGCCGTCTATTTATTCGGATCCATCAGCCGTTCAGAGGGCGCTGCTCAGCATACGCATGCGCTACGGATTTGCAATTCTAATCATTTGCATATCATGCGCTACTTTGCATTTCCTGAAAATTTCAGCTCACTCGCGTAAGTCCTTCATGGTGTTGCAATTTTCACAAACGTGAGTGTATATTATAAGCACAGTAATCGAAAAACATAATCGTGGCCAGTCACAGATTAATCATTTGTTGAATCTTTCGCGTGCGTCTCATAAGTGCAATAAGAGCAGTTAGAAAGCATTTATTATTTGTATTCAACAAGTCAGGTTAACTAGCATGAAAACCTGTGAAAAGACCACAGAATTATGGTAAAAGCTGTTTATCAACTTTAAAAAGAGCTTAAAAACTTCGTGTTTCTTAATTGAAGGCAAGAGAAGGAAAAGATTCAGTTTGAAGACTTGATTATATATGAGCCCCGCTGATAGGTTCTCTCGGAGAGGATTGTTATTTCATTAATGCTGGGAAACTGGACAACCGGCTAAATGAGCTTGATAAACTATAGAAATTAAAATATTAATAGCGAATAAATTGATACGTCCCCAACTAAACGATTTTAGAATGATTGGGACAATAAATTAAAATTGTATGAAACAGTAAAAACTGTATCCATTTTAAAATTACTCCTCTATTGGTAAGTTAATAGTATGGTGTAGAAGAATCCAATGATACTCTAAAACAATATCCAAACAAATAAATTACATGTCTAAATTTTAAAAAATTAATCAATACGAGAAAAATGATTCCGTATATCCATATCGCTTTACTAGAATATCATCTCAATTGAAAATGTGCTGAACTGAATGTCGGAAAAAGTGATATGATTTTGTTTCAAAATTATAATTATAGTAAAAATAATAATAATTCCAGTTATTGGTTTCTAACGCTAAAACATATATCCATATTTTAAATCTGCAACCCATGAATGCTAGTTTGCATGCTTTTTCGGAATAACCGATCGTTTCTTTATCCAGTTCAAAGACCGATCTCCAAATAAACAAATAAATAAATAAATAAATAAAATAAAAATAAAATTTTAAAAAATCTGAAAGCTTTCAGATTTTACGTTACTTCCAAAGGGACGTTTTTTTAACGTTTTGTGTTTTACTTTCATTTATTAAACATCATGTTCTTCGCACTTAAACCATAAAATTCAGTTCAACAGCAATATCGCAAAATGATTTTAAAATGAGTATATCTTTAGAATTTCCGATGCTCAGTCTCGCTCGCTGGAGATAAAAACTGTTTTTTTTTGTACGGTGTTGCCATTGCTCGCTTTTAAATCGTTGAGTTTGTTAATCAAAAATTCGTTAACGTTTAACAAAATATGAAATAGAAAATAAAACACAAATTCCAAATTCTAAATTTGGGCTTCCAGATGCCCATATTCGGGTGAAAACGTACGTTATTCAAAATTTGATGACTCTAGGTATCGTTGTTTTATCACAATGCGAGAAACTTACAGACATTTATGCAGATTCTTCATCATTTAATTTCTTTAAATATAATACAGGGCTCTAATATTTGGTGGCAACAATTTGAAAAGTGAATCAAGGTTTATAAGAACCGACGCAAAATGTTAACAGGAAATTAATAGTCTTTCTGGGCAAATTGCCCCTTT
>KK112851.1:114803-149881 GCA_000611955.2 Stegodyphus mimosarum
TAGGTTTATTGTTGGCATTACTCTTAGTATTATGTATTAGTTTTTACTGTGAATTGCATTGAAGGCAACTCAATGCAATTCATGAGACTAAGGCAGAAATGAGTACATCGAATTCGTAATAAAGCATTTGAAGTGTACCCCTGCTGCAACTGAAGTTAAATACCATAAGAAGCAGAAATAAGTTCGTAGGAAACTTCTTTCTCATACATTTCTGGAGGCTTGAGGAAAAGTTATTGTTATGAGCTAAATATTGAAATGGAAAAGAAAAGAAGATTTCCGATCAAGTTTTCTGTTGGTAAATAATTACTTCCTTTTTAATTTATTGGCCTTATTTTGTGGAACATTATATGTTTAGCTCAGCAGTGATAAGCTTCCGTGGGGCACCTGAGATATACGCTGGTGCTGCGGGCTACACAGTGATTCTAGTCAATGCTTAGAAATACGTTTTAAAACAATAAACACAAATACTTTAAGACAGCACTTACATTTATTCAAATTATCTTCGTATTATCTTTGTAAACATTTTTATCTATGTAGCAGTGAAACCAAATGAAGTATTTAAAACGCAAGAAACTCAACATGTCGTTTTCAATACTGTTTCAGTAAAAAATATAATTAAGTCTTAAAATGAAATTTAAATTAACAAGAAGGTGGACGCACATGAAAACCGACAAATTCCATATTCATTGACATGTAGTAATAAAAAACTTTGATGTAAAATATATAATAGTATAATGTATGTAATATTACTAATGAGAATGGCTATAACAGGTGTTGTTAATATTCGGGCTGATGACAAAAATGGTGTCATGCGGCCAATAGGCATTTGGTTGGCTATCTAAAGTTTAGCTGATTCAGGAAATCAGTTTTAGAATTTAAAATTATATAATTATTGCAAGAATATACATTATTACTAGTTTGGAAATTAAAGGTCACTGTTACGATTTATAGCTAAATGTATTTTGGCACTGTTTTATGGAATACATGTAAGCGAAAGTACTTCTTCAATAACTCTTAATTTTACAAGCTGTAATCAAACTATTTGGAAACAGCTGTTTACAGGTAGTTTGTTTTCAGATGTGAGAAATGTTTAAACTATACTTACATGAATTAGCTTCCTTCCCATTTTATTTGAGTTCGGTAATTTATAGACATTTTAGCTTTTCTTTCAAAGCCACTGTGACTCCACTTGATAAAAGTGTGTTATTTGATATAAATACGTTATTCAACGCACTTTTATGTAAGTGGAGACAGAAGGCTCTTGCGTGCTTTGGCGTACTCACAATAATTCAACCTAGTCTAAGGCTCGCCAGCGGCCGAGCGGTAAAGTCGCTAAACACTGCTAGTTCGATCCGAGGTTCGAATTCAGCGAACGGGCCGGCTCTATGGGAGCTTTCGTGGTTTTTTCCATGTGTATTGTGTATATGAGCTAGTTTCACTTAGAAAGTCCTCTACGAAGGCATCCCTCCTTTTGGGCAAATAGCCCTCGAGTGCCTTGCCATAGTCAAATAAACAAAACCAACTTAGTCTACTTTGTGCACAAATCAGAAAACCGGGTACCCATAATTTAATCACTGAATAATAAAATTAAATAGAAAAGTAATTTTACGAAGTAATAGGAAATAATTTATATCGATATAATCTTCAGTTCAAGGAATTTTTTTTTTTTGTTCTAGGTTTTGGTAATGGCAAAAGGGAATTTGTTTGTTTACGGACAAAATACTGTTCATCATGCGTTGAAAAAGTACTGAGCACTCTCTGGTTACGGAAAATGAAATTTCTGAAGACGGTTTAAAGTAAATTCCGACCTGAATTAAATAAAGCCCTACCAACGGAACAATGAATTAAATAATGATTAAAACAGTTTCAAGAGGCGGGACTTGAATTGTATACAGGTAGGCCAAATGTCAGCGGTAGAAAAGTTTCCGTCATTCTAGATGTGTTTTTCTGCAATTCCAGTAAATCCATTCGCCATACCAGCCTGCAAATAAGCCGTAAGTTAACGTTTGATGCTTGCTAATTCATAGCAAACTGATTAATTCATTCGTTTCTCGGATTCATCAATTAATTCGTACGATTACTTTGATATACTAATTTTGTTTACAGTACCGCAATTTGAAGAAATGCAGCCAAACATTTTGTTCCAACAGAATGGGACCTCCTGTCATTGGGCGGCACATATAATACGTGTTCCTTTATGAAATATTCCCAGATTGTTAGTCTGGTTGCGGTGGACCAATTTCAATGCAACCCGTTCTCTTGACGTCACACCACTCAACTCCTTTTTCTAGACATACCTGAAAAAGTGAGTTTATATTGCAGATATTCCCAGAATTATGAAATCGAAGCACCACAGAAACAACTACTGTGACTCCGCAAATTCTTAATAACGTCTGGAGGGAGATCGGGAACAGACTTTTAAATTCTCCACGCAACTAATGCTGCCATGTTGAACTTCATTAATATAAAATTCTTCGAAGTGCTAAATAAAATTCAGTCATTTTTTTCTCTACCTCTTATTCTTTATTATTTAAAACATATTTTTATCTGGTGAATAAATTATGGACACCATGTATTTTACGGTAATAGAATTTACTTTTCATGTTAGTCAACTATTTTCACTTGCTCATTTTCTGCTTAGCTAACAACTCTAAACATTTCTGATTTGCATCTAATGGACAGGACTGTTAAGCAGGAGAAGTGAGGGAGGAAAAAAGTAAACGAACCGGTTACCTTATTATATTTTATCTAAATTATCGGTTAAATGTCTAACGCTTTGCGAATTATCGCAAGCCAGATAGTTTCAGTCATATTATGTCAATTACCAGGAACTGAGATACCAATTTAAAAGAATTGTTGTTGTGACTTATCTCACTTGTCTGATAGTAACGTAAGAATAAGCCCGCGAAATTCATCTTGTCAAGGAGTGCAAGATTGCACCTGTCGTTGGCAAAAGCCTTGATCACCATACAGGTGACAATACGACTCTGCTCAGTTCCGTCCCCAGTTTTGATGGAGAGGAACCCGGGGAGATGGTTACGAGAGTCTCCCCTCTTCGCCAGCACCAACCTCTCTAGAGGACTTTAGGCTTGCCGCATATTTAGAGTACCTCCATGCGGCACAGACACCTACATTTACAAACATCCAAGCCTTCTCCAGGATTCGAGCCCGGGCACATCGGTATGGCAGTCAGCGTCACTAACCACTATCTCGGCTGAGCGGCATTTAAAAGAATTAAAACCTTTTAAGTCAATCATTGTTAACCAGAATGATAATAATGGCAATGTACAATGAAAGCCATAGTCCGGCAGATAGCGAAGAAATTGCTACTTTAGGTGTCATGTTAACATCCTAAACCAAGCGGATAAAATTGTTCATTTCACCATCTAATTACTTACTAACTATCGACCACAACAAGTTTTTTGAATAGTCAGTCAATGAAAGAGTACTCAATAATCCAGCTTTTTTCAACTGCTTTACTCTCAAAGGCCCCAGGGTAAGTTCTATTATTTAAAACAAGTACCAAAGGCGTACAAGTACTAAAGGCGGAAACTCTTCTATTGCTTCAAACAGTCTCTTTTGTTCTATAGTGTGTTACTTTAAAATAAGCAATTCGAAGTCTTCTCATAATTGCTCATTTAGGATCGTAATGCATCTTATGACCCCTACGCAGCGTATATTTTCTTCAGCTCTTTTGAGAAAATAGTTCACGTCAACTTCCATTCGTGCGCTTTTTAGGAAATCATACACCCTAAACAGGAATAAAAGAGGAAATATCGGAGAAATTTGTAGACTCTGTAGAGACATTAAGTTATTACGAAGCAGGAGAGGTGAAAAATAAGCAACGCCTTCGCCGGGAATCGAACCACGGACCTCTCGGTTACGCGTCGAGCATGCAGACCACTACACCACGAGGGCACGCGAAGAAGGCGGGAGAAATATCTTATATACTCCCCCTTTTAAAGGGCGACTGGGATTTTGGGGACCCAGTCGCCAAATCGCGGTGGTGGAGAATCATCATCCACCACCTTTTTTAGTTCGGGCGCCAGTGTAGAGACATTAGGTATTTTTGGAAGCAGGAGACATGAAAAATAAGCAACGCCTTCGCCGGGAATCGAACCACGGACCTCTCGGTTACGCGTCGAGCATGCAGACCACTACACCACGAGGGCATGCGAAGAAGGCGGGAGAAATAACTTATATACTACCTCTTTTAACCTCTTTTAAAGGGAGACTGGGGTTTGGGGGACCCAATCGCCAAATCGCGGTGGTGGAGAATCATCACCCACCACCTTTTTAGTTCGGGCGCCACTTGTAGCGTCATTAGGTTATTTAAAAGCAGATGATGGGAGGAATGAGTATTGCCCTCGCCGGGACTCGAACCACGGGCCTCTCGAATACGCGTCGACCGTGCTGATCACTACACCACGAAGGCATGCTAAGAAGGCGGGAGAAATGCCTTATAAACTGACCACGTTTTGCAGCTGTCGTTACCATGGTTACAAAATATGCTAAGCGGGAGAAAATGACCTTGAAGTGTTTATTCTAAAGTAAATGACTACAGCAGGAGTAAGTAGAAGCCATATGTGCTATTTGCGGTGGCTTTAAATAGCGCGTTTTTTTTTACATATATATTTAGAAAAGCTGAAAAAAATTGAGAGGGCGATAGGATAATATTATCACAAAATAATCGCTTAATAAAAAGAAACTGAAACTTTACGAGACCATTTAGAACTAAAACCACATCAGAGCTTCCAGGTAAATTTCATCTAAGATTGATCAATTGTGATCTTTCTGACAGATTATCAATCAGAAATAAAATGAATTAACAGAAGCAATTAATGCACCTTTTTTCAACTAATGCAATCCTGTCGTGGAAATAAAGTTACGAGGTTGAACATAAACCTCCTAACTTTTTGTTAGGCATTAAGCATTATTTCATGACGCATCCTTTCAAATTGTCCTTTATTCTACAATCATCATGCATTAGCGCTGCTTTCCATGACCCGTACAGTTTTGGGGCATTTTTAAGAATGAAGTTGGTATTAGGCAGCAATAAAAAATGTACATAACCCTAGCATAATGTTACCTGATTAAGAAAATGAAGTGCTTGGTAAAATAATAGTAATGAAATGGTTATATTTAATACAGGAAACAAAACTAACAAAACTAACAGGGAAAAATGCCTACTTTATAAGTAAATATAAGAATTTTATGCTAAAATCGATGTTGCGGGTATCATGTTAAAATTGTAAAGAAAACGAGACCCAAGTGAAAAGTACTTAAGAGAAATCTTCTCTTCAGACACTCTCTTGGCGTTCATTATAAAAGACTGCTGATCTTTTGATCACTGAAATAATTCTTTGGTATGTTTTGATGTGTCTCTTAAGTATCAAAATCATTTATTCTGTATTATTAAGTTTATGCTATTTTTTTCTTATATTTATCCATTTTGACATATTGCGACTTTAATGCTTTTATTTTTTTTCAATCTAGATTATATGCTGTAGAGTCATTAGGTTATTTCGAAGCGGAAGACATAAAAAATGAGCAATGCCCTCGCCAGGAATCGAACCTCGAACCTCTTCAACACGCGCCGAATGTACTGGCCATTACACTACGAAGGAATGCTAAGAAGGCGGAAGAAATACCTTATATTCTCTCTCTTTTAAAGAGCGACTGGGGATTAGGAGACCCAATCGTCAAATCCTGGTGCTGAAGCATCATCATCTACCTCCTTGTTTTTTAGTTTGAGCGCCACAGTAGAGCCATTAGGTATTTTTTGAAAGCAGGGAACATGAAAAATGAGCAATGCTCTCTCCGGGACTCGAACCTCGAACCTCTCGAATACGCGCCGAGTGTGCTGGCCATTACACCACGAAGGCATGCTTAGAAGACGGGAGAAATACCTTATAATACTTTGTGCTTTCTAAGTTATTATTTCCATGTTAAGAGCTTAATCATTTTAAGATAAGCTTGGTTTTTCTTAAAATCTATTTTCCATACTCTAAAAATAATTGCTTATTCACTGCGAATATTGAGTGTTTATATTCATTAAGTACTTGAATTCTTAATAATTTCGTATCTTGATATGTACATTTATAATATAATGAGTATATATATATATATAATGAGTGAGTTGATTGCGTTTTAGCTTGTACTAGCAATTATTCTCAAAACTTTTAAACTAGAAATATATTCATTCTGTATTTTATTAACTTCTTAATTTATGTCAAGGCAAAAATCATCAAAATGCTTAATGAAAAAAAAAAATTTAATGGAAATTTTATTGCTAAGATGGAATATACTTTTTTGTAAGTTTACTGTTTTGTAAATATAGCTTATTTCCTTTCCTCGTGTTTTCTTTCTGAAAAATGTGCCTTTTTAACAATTCTTGGAACATCATGATGTTCTCTAGCAACAAAATTGAGAAAGCACCTATACATTCTTTCTATCATCATATATTTGATCCAGCATAATAACGCTGAAAATGGCTACTGTGTTAAGATCACGACTTTCTCTGTTAGTACTTGATTGCTACCAGAATTGGTGGAAAAGAAATGAAATTTTCTCCAGGGATGCCAGATGCGGACGTTATTTTCTCAACAGCGCTAAAGCGGAAATAAAAAATCCGCTCATCATTTGAACGAAAGCAGAGAAGGAAATGATCAACTTCCGCTTAGCGGGAAATGGAGTTCATTTCCCTATTGTGGACACGAATTTCTGTTGTTATTACTTTTCCTTAGGAAGCGATTATTATAAGGGTCCTTTATGCTTCTGTGCAAAATTCCCTCAAATGTGCGGTAAGCATTTATCTCATTTGTATTTTGAAATTATATGGAACACCAATCCCATCAAGAAAAATTTATTAAAATTACTTTCGATTCGAAAGTACTGAACACAGCTTGAAAAATGTATTGGGCACTCATTCTCTTAACAATGTACTTAATTCCTAAGCAAAATCTAAATGTAGCACATTTAGTTTTCCCCCTCCGCTGCATACTCATCATCAACGTACAATTATGGATCATTCATGTGTAAGTAAATACTGAAAATCTTTTCATTTTAGTAATATATGGGCATTTTCTTCCCTTATTTACCGAAAAGCCTGAAACGGAGTTCACTTCTTTAAGTATATTCTGAATAACTTTCCTGGAAAAATGCATTCTGATTTGCACAAAGTAATGCGAAAAAAAATTGAGCTGAAAAGAAATATATAGGGTGGTTATAAAATAACTTTTCCTGTTTGAAGGCATCTGCAGCTGAAGCTAATTAACGGAATGAAACAAAGTTTTATATACAGACTGCGGATGGCATGGGGAGATGAATTCAAAAAAAAAGCCAAAAGTTGCCGATAAGAGATATTTTGGCGCTGCTGTCACGTACGCACTAGAAAATTTGCAGAATCTAGGCAAATAAATCTCTTGGTGCAAGCATTTCTTGCCCAAATGGAAATCGACAATTATTGGCCTTGGAAAATACTGTGGAAAGATGAGGCTCATTTCTATTTGAATGGTTCTGCCAATATTCACAGTTGCTGAATTTGGGCACTTGAACAGCCCGCAGTAATCCACCAAGTGTCACTACATTTCGCATTCACGGGCAGTGATTCTACACTGTTTGGTATAGATTCACGGCCGATTTCATAATAGAATTGTACTCTTTTGAGAATAGCACTCCTACAGGTCCTGCACCGGTAATCTGCACCGTTATTGGTGAGAAATGTCGATAAATGTTGCAAACTTTTGTGGTTCCTGAATTGCAGTAAAGACACTGCTGAGACTCTAAAATAAACTGCACGGCCATATATCTTTCATTCACTGAAGAACCTTTACGAAAACATTTCAGTAATGAGAAAAGTTATCAGCCAATATTATCCGAGGGAATGGCCACCTTGTTCCCCGGACATCACCTCATGTGACTTTTGGTCATGGGGGTAATTTTAATCCGTTGTGTACACTGATGGTGTAAAAAACCTGACTTTGAAAGAGAGCATGAGACAGGCTGTTAAAAACATCCAAACTGACCGTTTATAAGCAGCAGTAGAGAATGCCGTAAACCGGATGCGATATCTTATACACAGGGAAGATCAGCACATAGAAAATGTTGCACGTGCTTTCATAGGACCCTAATGTTGAACAGTAAAAGATTATTATCTGTGAGTTTCATACTATCATTCATTTCTGTATGTACATTTCTTATTACTGAAGCATCAATAATTTTTTTTTTGTAATCCATTTTTCGAGCATTCATTGTAAATATTGACTCTCTTTCGGTTCCAACAGCAGCAAAATCTCTCCTATAAACGATTTTCGTAATTTGGTTTTTGGCGAAATTTATCTTCTCATGCCTTACACGTTCTGCATATAAAACTTAATTTCATTCCCTTTATTATGTTCAGCTGGAGATGCCTTTAAGCGGTGAATGTTATTTTATAAACACTGTACATTTGTATTTGTTTTAATAAAATATTAGTATCTCGAAACCTGAATGCAATATATTTGTAACGCTGGCACAGTATTTTAATATCTGGAAATACAAATCTTCCATGAAGAAAATTCCGAAAAGAGCATTTTAATTTCTTTTCGCATAATCTTTTCTCGAATAAATCTTGAGAGTAAAATAGTGGGAATTATAGATATTTTGTTTTGAATGGAAATGTAAAAATTCTTTAGTGATTATTTTTAGGCTTTATCGCTAATTAACATACTGGAAAAGATTATTAGTTTATAAAATGAAAAACAGAAGACATATTAGCTCTAATAACAACATGGAAGATAAAATTAATATTATTTTAATAGTAGAACAATATAGGTATACGGAACCGGTTTACTTCGAAACTATATTTTTTCTAAGCGTAGAAAATCGCGCATCTTATCGCCACGTCTTAGACTTTCAGTGAAAGTAACTTCGAATTCAGAAGAAAGATTAAAATAAATCCTCTATTAGAACTCTACCTGAACAAATGGCTCAGCTCAAGTATTACAAAGTGAGTCACTACTTCTTGAGGAATCTTACAGAACAAACAGTTCAAAGTAAAATTTAAATACTCAGAGTGTACAATTCACTCGGGAAAATCCCCCTGTAAGCTTTGGTTCAGGCCCTTTAATCATGCGAGCAAATATGGCTAGCAAAAGGCTAAAACCATTTCAGATAATCTAGAAGCTGTGCGTAAATATTATGGAGGTCAACGGTCGCTGCGAAAAGCTCTCTTTTAGCTTCAACAACTTTGTATTATACAGCTTAACTAATCTGTATCCTGGTGAGAAGCGATGAAAGTAGAAGCGGTAATAAAGGTAAAAATAATAAGATACGTCTTAATAAGCATGAATGTTTACAAGGATAGATAGAAAAGTTTCGTACAAAAGGCAGTCTTAATAAACATGAGGGCTCGCAAGGATAGCTAGAAAATTTCCGTATACAACGCAGTACCAATTTTCTCTTTCTGTAGTAGGTAAATTTCGTGTACTTAACTACTTACTACATCGTCCTGTGAATGGAGATTTTTGAGCTAAGCGAATTGGTCTTTATATGGAGACCTTTTGCTTCGATGCGTTCTTCAACCTAACATAATTTAATTGCAACTAAAGAAAGAAAAGAAGTGTTATTTTACGTGTGGAGAATTTTGTGTAATCCCTCCATTTTCCGTCTTCAAAAATAGACTAAGAATAATATCAATAATTTAGCTTTTCTGTACAAAGAAATTACCTGCAGCTAAGCTTCAAAATTCACAAGACAAGAATTAGAAACGATAGGTAAAATTTCAAGTGGCACAGACGGCACATAACAATATAATTAAGGTTGGACTACGTTATCAAATGTTATAATACTCAATAATAGAAAATGGATCACGTAAGCCAAAAAGACCTTTGCAGCTTTAGGAGAAATGCTCCAAAAATTTCTCTAAATCACATCTAGAAGATTAAAATTTTTGACACTTTTCTTTAGTAATCTAACAAAGTCAGGTTCTTTAGTGCATCAAAGTCAGGGTCTTTAGTAATAAAAGAGCTGTATATAAATCTGAACTTATATTTTGCAAGATTTTTCGCGAAGAAAGAAATTAAATCTCTGAACTTGCTAAAAGATGGTATGATAAGGCCCTTGATAGAGTTTCCTCAGTCTAAATTCCACGCTAACTGCATCTACACTGCTAAAAAATCAGCTCCAAAGGCAAAACAAGGAATAAAACAAAAACTGTTCATTGGATGTGCGTGAAACTGATCCAAGAGATTGGTGTAACATTACTAGACCACGTAGCAAAAGCAAAGCATGGTTCTCCTAATAAAAATTTACCAATGCATATGTACTAGCTCAGTGTCTGCTGTTGAAGTATGGCAGTTGTTATGGTGACTTTTTTATTTTATTTTTTATTTTAGTGGATAAAGCAGGAATTACGAGTCCCATTTGTTCCAAAGTTGTGATCACGGAACTTCTGCCGTCAAAAGTTACTGCGGGTTTCATCGACTTTCTGATCGTATCCACGATATTTCCAAATCCTTCTATGCGACTTACTGGTGTCAGTGGAGCCTGTGATGTTGAGGGGATAAGACTAAACGTTGAATTTTCTTAAGACATGATCCTTACTTTAGTTCGTGCGCCACTGTAACATTGGTATATTTTGCTGTCATCCAAAGTGTCCAGACTCTTGGTAGACGTTAAGCAAGTTGTGGCCAAGTCTAAAGTAGTAACTGAAACTTGAGAAAAGTGTAAAAGACCCTTCATTTAAAACTAAATAAGAAAAGAAGGCACACTTACAACTGCCAGTCACTTGTGGCCAGATAACTTACGTTAACAATAAGCTCAAATGTAAAATTTAAATTCGAATAAACTAGTAGACAGAAGCTACACAGATCAGTTAGCGAGAACGTGTCTCAAAACTTAACCAGTGTGGCTATTCACTATCGGCAATTATAATGCAAGGCCGAAGACTGCAAATCTTATTTTATCTAGCAACCTAGTAACATGGCTTCGAGAAGCAGAACAGGCTGTTTCTTATAATCTAAAAATCTCACTTTAAATATACGCGAGCTACATTTTTCATTCTGGCGAGAAAACTGAAGAGAAAAGTGTAAGTAAAGATCCAAAACTGGTTAATTAACATAAAGGAAATCTTATACCCTAAACTTCCTAAATACTGGTATTATTAACTGTAGTAGAAGCAGTTTCTAGGCGAAAGCTTAATACTTGAATAAGCTGAAATCTGAAATAGAAAAACGTTTATACGAGAAATGATGTTTCAAACTTCCATTAAATGTTTTGCTGAAAGGTTTTTAATTATGAAAAATTTACATTATTCAGTCTTTAAATTGATTCTGAAACCATTAGAAAAAAAGTAAACTTTTGCTCTGAATAGATATAGCTGCTGCTTGTTTTTATCTTTAGGTATCATGTAAAATTAAGTCAATGTTTTGAAAAATCCACCAACTTCGTGTTAGCAATATCCTTCCAAAAATAATTTGAGGATAATTAAAGGAAAATTTGGATACTTTAGGATACTAAGCAATTATTAACTTAAAAATACACTTTTTGCGTTATTTTTGAATATTTTGTTACAAAAGAAATTTGAAAAGCATTTCTACAGATAACGTTTTCCATACGACTGAACTTGAAATAGCGTTAAACTTTGCGTGGATGAGTAATTTTAACTACGCTATCCGATAACACTACGGAAGAGGCAGCAATTAAGAATTTCATGCTTAATGCGGTTGGCATAAAACCATACGCAAAGCTTAAGTGCCAGTTAGGCTTATGAGTGTCCAGGTCCTTAGACAAGCGCTTGGCCCCAGCCACCACCCCTGTTCTTATTGGTTACCGTTTATGACGTCAAAGGTTGAAGAGATTTCATTATCTGTTTCGTTTACGTTAGGTGAACTTATACTGCTTTGGTCTTGGTTATGTATAAATGTGAATTTGTGGAACTGGGGCTCAAGCTTTTGGCGCCCAAAAATGCCGCGAGGAATTCATTTCGTCACTATATAACATCACAAGTCGTGTCCAATAAGAGCTTGGGGTGGTGGCTGGGGCCAGGCGCTTCTGGTCCTTAGATGCTGACAACAGAAATCAGTTTTCTCATTTTTCTCGTATCGATGGCATCTGTATTTAAACTAATGCTTTAGAGTCGTTGGAAACTAATGCTTTAGAGTCGTTGGCTGAGCAGATATACGTTTCTAAAATTATAGTCTGTGTTTAAATGAAACTAATATTTTTTAGCTGTTTATGCTGGTTCAGGATGAAACTCATATGTCTGCATAGGCGACAATTAGGTAGATATTTTTCATGTTAAGAATTTAATTAATTAAATATTTAAGTATCTTTCTCGATATCTGTGATACAATCTTCCCTTTGAGTACATCATAGAGTAAGAAAATTTCAGTAAAATAAAAAAACCAAGAACAGAATTTACGTCAATTTTGAAAAACAGTATTTTGTCTCCAAGACGATATAGTGGTTAGGGGAACCTATTGAAGTACCGAAGGGCCAGGGTTCGAATCCCGGAGAAGGCAGGGATGTATACTGTCTTTGCATGTAGATGTATACAGTTTTTGCGGCATGGGGGCACCCTAAATATATGGCGAGCCGAAAGTCCTCTCGTGTGGTTTGGTGGTAGGGGTTAGCAATATCCTTCCAAAGACTTGAGAAAGGTTGAGATTATTCGAGGTTGGTGAACCTCGAATAATTCCCAGGTGTGCTCTCCCTCAAAATTTCGGTGGAAGTAGAAGTCTAACCTCCGAGGCTCTGCAACCATTCCTCCATGAAATACATGGACAAGAAAACAACAACAACAAAACAGTATTTGCTCTAAACATAGAAATAGGAAACGGTTGACCTTCGTAACAGAAAAATGTTGACAGAAACAGAACGAAACTGTAACAGGAATTCGATAGATTAATGTCTGTGCCCAAGTGCGCTTGATATAAATCATTCTTGATTAAATATCGCCTTAACTTTAAAAAAACGATGTGATATTGAACTTATAATCATTAAATTAAATGGAAGCATCAAAAATTGATCGATTGATTTTACATTTCAATTTGTTTGCAAATCCCTGTCTGCAAATTATAATCTCTGTTTGCAAACTTAAATACGATATTTTGGGTACAATCTGTCTGAATGCTTCATTATGGAATTTTATGCGTGGCTAGAGATCTAACTTTTGGATTCTGTGGCTTAAATAAACTAAATTAACACCACCTTTCATTTCAATATAATAAATTAGGAATGAGTTCGTGTTTGAAATACTTTTCTAGGATGCCCAGAGAATTAATTTTATTTCGGAAAGACTCTGCAATTGTTTTATAAATTTCGCTTAATTCATATTCCAGTTCCGTAATTCACTTTGCATTTCATTTAAGAGCCTGATTAACTGGCTAATTAATAACAGCAAAGCTTTCGTAGTTTGTTTCCTTATAAAAGATGCCTTCTGAAAGATTTTTTCAAAGTTAAATGGCTGATGTTTATGTTATACATAAAAATACCCACGTTTATAGACAGTTTTGTTTCTGGGAATCAATATCTTCAGGAATCTGAAAAAGCTTTTGATAGAAAATAAAATTAGTAATAATGTTATTAAATGCCCACAGAATATTACATAACTAAGTGAACAACTTCGGAATATTGAAAGCAAATATTTCTTTCGATCATTTTATTATTATAGATAATATTTCTTCCTAAATTTCTATAGTTCTGTGTAATATGTGTTTCTTAAACAAAATCGTATGCATATTTGTTTCTCTCGTAGAATGTTAAGCCGGATAAATAAAATAAAAAATTAAGAAAATTACTGCCATTGAATAATTCATTTACTTCGAGGGCAGCCTAAGCTAGAGAATGTGTACATAAATCTATTTTATTCTAAAAGAACCGAGGAAATACTTTAAGAGTCTTTCAGTTCCCCAAAACTTGTCGTTGGTAATTTTAAGAAGTTCATCATCGAACTCTAACCCCACTCCAAAATAAATAAATAAAAATGTTACGGTAAATTTTCTCATCGGTTCTCTCTCTTTCCTGGTACGGCGCATCGAATTTTATTCAATTGAAAGGGGGAGGTCAGACGCTTTCGCGTTAATGTCGGGTTGCATGAAGGGAAATCACGTCCCTTCATTTAGTGCCAAATAAATTGGGTATGGGATTAGGTTCCGGTGGGCGCCTTCTGCTTTCTACCTTGTGTCATTTCCTGTTTTCCACTTCCAGAAAATGACAACTAATACGAAGGGAAGAAGAGGGAGCCATCTGTAGCTTGTAATTAGAAAGGAGTAACAATTCTTTGATTTTTCCTTGCGATACATAAAAATTAGAGCTTCTTTTTTTATCCTTATTCCTTTTTCTAAATCTGTGTTTATAAATTAAAACTCCCTTGCTAACCTAGTATTTAGAATATACGTGAAGGTAGCGCAATTTTCCATAGCTGTATTAAATGATGCATTATTTTTAATACTATCCTAATTGAACCAAATATTCCGCATATAAATTCATCGACAGACGGGAGTTAAGGATTAAGCCGGTTTACATGGAAAACAAGCATCCAAGCTGAAAAATTCAGTCACGCACTGACAGTCGTTTTATAAACTGTTGTCTATCCAAATGTGTGTCTATCCAAATGATTATGAACCAGGGCAAGTTGAGATTTCAGAAAGATTTATTATAACCACTTTGCACTTCAGTGTAAAAAGAAGGAACAATCATATAGAAACGGAGACTGTAGGAGATGTTACAAGTTTATCTGACACTTATAGCTGTAGAAGTCAATACAAATTGTCGATAAGGATCAGTGAATTATTCAACTTGCAGAAATCACAGATATTATTATCTAAAGATAAAAAATAAAAAAAATATATTAATAAAAAATGAAAACTCTTAGCAGGAGAAGAGTAAGCAGCAATCCAGTGAATTCTTGAAGCCCAAAGTAAATCGCAGCACAATAAAATATTAAATTTATTGTTTATTTGAATTTCTCTGAAAGCAAAATGAAAAATTCATAATATAGAAGCTAAAATGCGAGAATCTAAAAATGTTATAAGAAAGACAAAAGTTGAAGCTTGAAATTATCTTTATACTGTTGAGACATTAGGATATTTTTTAAGCTAGGAAGAGACGAAAATGAGCAATGTCCCCGTCGGGACTCGAAGCCCGAACCTGTCAAATACGCGCCGAGCGTGCTGACCACTACACCAGGAAGGCATGCTAAGAAGGCGGGAGAAATACCTTATACCCCCTTTTAAAGGGCGACTTGGGATTAGAGGACCCAATCGCCAAATCCTGGTGGTGGAGAATCATCATCTACCACCTTTTTAGTTCGGGCGCCACTGTAGAGACATTAGGATGTCTTTAAAGCAAGGAAAAGATGAAAAAGGAACAATGCTCTCGCCGGGAATCGAACCAAGGACCTCTCGAATAGGCGCCGGGTTTGTCCACCACTATACCACGAAGGCATGCTAAGAATGCGGGAGAAATACCTTATAATACAAATACAGTAAGTCCAAATGAAAATAAAAAAAAATCTTTGCTTACTTACAAATTTAATCCAAAAGAATACAAAGGAATGAATAGAAACGATAGCGTTGCTGATTGCCGTGCCGAAGGGGCCGGGTTCGAATCCCGGAGAAGGCATTAATGTTTGTAAGTATTTAGTGTCCGTGCGGCATGAGGCATTCTAAATTTTCGGCGAGCCGAAAGTCTTCTCGAGAGGTTGTGGTAGGAGAAGAGGCGTGGGAAGCCCTTGGACCCGGCCCCCTGGGTTGCTCTCCATTAAAATTGGAGGGGTATGTGAGCTAAATCGCACTGTCATCTGTGTGGTGCTCGAAGCTGTTGCCAACGACAGGCGTAATCTTGCGCTCCTTGCCACGAGGAATTTCGTGGGCTTTGGCTGACTATACGTCAGACAAGTGAACATAAGCAACAAGAACAACAGGATAAAAACAAATCTCAAATGAATTCAGAGCGCCATATACACAGAATTAACATTATGCGTTTCTTAGGCAGGTAGAAATTGCACGCACAATTAAAGAACGAATGAATGGATGAAGTTCAAAAACCAGATAAGAAAACAAATTAAGTTTATAAAATCGCTACATTTTTATACTAATCGTGATAATAAACTTACAGAGTTTCGTCTTCTTTGGTAGCATAAACTGTACGAGAACTCTAAACACCAAAGTAACTTATCACTATGCCTTTGAAATTATGACAGAAGAGTACGAAAGGTGTAAAAGGCCCTTTTATTTAACTCAGATAAAAATTTAACAGAAGGCACTGCTCGTGCTTACAGAAACACACAGCATTTATGACTTAAATCAAAAATAACGAATTTGATTTAACTAAGTAAGATGCAAGTTAGCCCAACGGCTATACGGACAGAGAAACGCGATGTTTGGCTCAGAGCTAATATGGGCGTCACAAAAATAATGGCCAGAATAACGCAGTGCTGCAGATATGTTTTGTTGTGCTTTAACTCACTTGCCTGACAGTAACACCAGAACAGGCCCACGAAATTTATCGTGGCAAGGAGTGCAAGATTACTCCTGTCGTTGACAAGAGCCTTGAGCACCATACAGGGGACAATATAACTTTGCTCAGTTCCACAGTTCACAAGGTCTTCCACCCCTCTTCCCCTATCACCAACCTATCGAGAGGATTTTCGGTTCACAGCTAAAGAGCTCCCATAGGGCACAGACGCTATAAATTTTCAAACATCTATGCCTTCTCTGAGATTCGAAATCGGGCCCTCCGGTACACGCGTAATGGCAAACCGCACATTGAGTTGATCAATGTTAACGAATTTCGCTTACTGCGCATGCTCAATAGTGTACCGTTGGCATGGGAAAAAATACAGGTGAATAAAAATCAACAACCCTACACAAGCCTGTTCGTCATGTAGGCGCTAGCGACTCTTTACCATTGCAATACTGCGGACACTTTTTTGCGCTTATTGCGCTTGCTTCCGTTTCATTTCATTTTTTTGGTTTATTTTGTTCATAAACATTACATTTAATATCAGTTATTTGTAATAATTTCTTTGGCTTTAATTCAGTCATTTAAACTAGACATATTCCTTAAATTGTTAAAGTATTTATGAATGGTACGCATGGTAGACAATCGTTTGCTTTTATTCCTCAGAAGTACAATCAATAAACAACATCATGTCATGTTTCCTGTTTTGTAATTCTTCTTAAACGTAAATATGGGGAGTTTACAATCGATATTTACACTCAAAGTAATGAAGCAACGTACAACCTAACAAGTTTTAAAACCCCGAACTGTTTACGTCCAGATAACAGAACATCAACCATATACCATATTTACCTTCTTTAGAAATGACGCCAAAGTCGTAATTGCGCCAAATTTTCTTCTGGGCATGCGCGGTGTGCGTAATTCGTTTAACATTGTTCAACTGAATGTGTGGTTTGCCATTACGCCTCCGGTACGACATTCAGCATCACTTACCACTATCCCGGTTGGGCGACGCTGCAGATATACTGCTTTCAAGAGAATCAATTAGCAAACGTGGCCTTCAACAGGCGGAACACGCTCTTAATCTACATTCTGTAACCTTCCTTTAAATATTATCTTTTTTCTACCTCATGTGAATACAAGCGAACTAGAAATTTGCATTCTGGCAGGAAAATCCAAAGTGAGAAAGACAGCAAATGAAATTAGCATAAAATAGCTGGGTTAGTAAAACTAAATACATTCTTAAAAGTTGGTTGTGATTATGTTATTTACACTCCTTTTTTTACCACACCAGGAAAAGCAGAATATAAAATCCATGCCAAAATCGGTAAATAATAGTGTGCATATATGTATATTTTGGCATAGACATTATACATATATATATATATATGCGTGTGTATATACCATTTGCAAATCAAAAGATATTGATAAAGTAGATGCTTTCATACAATATGAATATAATCAGTGCACACAGAACAAATAAAAATTAAGAAACAACAAGTTTTTTAACCCCTTTGTAAGGTTTACATTATGTTAATTAACAGTTATTTTAAGTTTTGTATCTTTCCTATCTTATTCTAATTTCAGCTTATAATTTCCTGCCAGAATGGGAATTCAGAAACGCAGAGAATGCAAATGAGAATGAGTACTATTTAAGTCGTGACTTAACCGACTTCAAGAGAGAAAGTTTGATTCCTGACTAGCGCGCGTTTGCCTTCTGGCTACGTCTCTCTTAGCTGTTACTACGCTCGGCCATATCTTAGGCCCTTGCTAGGCTTCGCCGATTCAATTAATACTTAAGAGCCAACTAGTTAGATTCTGATATCTTCGACTATGTTTTTTAAGAGCTTTAGTTATGCGAGTTTTAGTTCAAATTATTAGTATTTAAGTTCAAGCCCGAGTGGCGGCTTTATGTAAAGTTCCAAGTCGGAACTGATTGTAAATATACTGAATAATAAAGGGTTAAAAGCCCTTCTCAAGTCTCACGTGTTCTGTTCACACTTAAAGCGATTATTCGCTTGTTAAGTGTTCGTAGGGTTCGGAGTTAGAGCTTTAGATTTAAACAGTTGAAGCTCATATCTGGCGCCCGAAAGTGTTCTTAACGAACTATGCCGTTAGGTAAGGAAGAGGTTTCGTTGACCCCTCCAACTTTTCAGTTCCCTCAAGCACAGCCTATCCCGATGGAGGGATTTGGATTCATTTTAGAAACTATGAGAGCGGCGATGAAGCCAACAGCAACATTTGACGGTAAAGGATCCACAATGACTTTTCTGGAACAGCTGGAACTATACTTCAGGTTATGTCCTGTGAACCAGCCACAGAGAATAATCATCGCGACGTCGAATTTAAAAGGTCAAACCCTCAGCTGGTACAAGAATATTAGCAAAAATTTGTTGGGGAATCCAGAACCCGAAACTTATACTTGGGACAATTTTAAAAATTCGCTATTGAAAGCATTTCCAGTTATTAAAGACCGCGCAAAACTCGAATCTGAACTTTTTAGTAAATACCAAATTAAGGGGAAAGACTTAACAGATTTTATCTTAAGAAAAATTCATATTGTCAACTTATTATATGGGAAGAGGCCCGACAACGATATCATAGACATAATTTTGCCGAGGTTGCTTCCGTCAATTCAGAACTTTCTGAAAGTTAGAAACCCGCAAACACTGGAAAACTTATTCCAGCTAGCTGTTAAATTTCAGAGTAGAAGAGCGGCGGAAAATGCGCGGGCGAAGAATCCTATGCAGTATTCAATCAAACGAAACCTCAGGTTCAGAGACAAGAGGGGAAGGTAGGGAAGCCGGATACAAGGCAAGCCGGTCAGAGCAAAGCATGGCGAAATAAAAAGCAGTTGGAGCAACAGGCGAAAGAAAGGATTTAAACTAATCACGGTGACCAGGAAGAGGGTGAAGCCGGATACAAAGAAAGCCGGTCAGAGCAAAGCATGGCGAAATAAAAAGCAGTTGGAGCAGCAGGCGAAAGAAAGGATTTAAACTAATCACGGTGACTAGGAAGAGGGTGACGTCACCGTGTGAGAAGGTAAATCCCTCAGAAATCAAGCTGAATACGGTAGTCGTACAAAATTTGGCTTTGTCAGAAATTCAAATATTGCTAAACGACGTCCCGACGACCACCTTACTAGATACAGGGGCTCAATGCAGCTTCCTGTGGCAGGATTATTTTAAAAAACATTTTCGTCGATACAGACTCTTTAAGATAACGGGAAAACGCGTGATTGCTGCATGAGGGAAACAGTGCGTTTGCTTGGGAAAAGTGGGGCTGCATGTCCAAATAAAAAACGAGGTACAGAAAATAAATTTTCTAGTGGTAAAAAATCTGTTAACCGCAGTCATATTGGGGGTTGATTTCTTGCGCGCAGCTAGCGCAAATATTAATTTTAAAGATTCTACCTTACAGGTCAAGATGGACAAAATTCAGGAAGAAAAAGTTGCAGTCCCGGAGGTGAATCTAAGTCACCTCGAAGAAGAACTAAAACAACGAATTCAACAATTGCTAAGAACCTTTTCCAAATTATTCGACGATAAACCTGGCTTCTGCCAGATTGTCTCGCATAGCATAGATACGGGTAATGAGCCCCCAGTTCGGTTGAAGCCATACCGATATGATCGTGTGAAGGAAGACATTCTCGAGCAACACATTAAGAAAATGCTCGAGGACAAAATAATTACGCCAAGTACCAGCCCCTATGACAGCCCTGTAATTTTATGTAGAAAGAAGAATGAACTGCCAGCCGCAGATCCGAACGCATGGAGATTCGCCATTGACTACCGAAAACTAAATAGCATAACGAAATACCCCACATATCCCATCCCGATAAGAGATGAAATCATAAGATAAATTCGTTCAACTAAATATATGACAACCTTAGACCTGACGTCAGGCTATTTTCAAATTGCAGTAAAACCCGAGGATGTAGAAAAAACAGCGTTTATCACAAAGTCAGGTGTTTATGACCTTTTGAGAATGCCGTTTGGCTTAAGCGGAGCTCCGGCTACATTTAAAAAAGTTATGGATATTAAGTTAAGGGCAGTCATGGGCAAAAATACTGTCATTTATCTCGATGATATTTTTGTAACAAGCGAAACCTTAGAGGAACACATTAAACATTTGGAGGAAGTGTTCACCTTATTGCATGAAGCAGGTCTTAAAGTTAATCCTAAAACTAAAGCATTCCTTGTCATCGGCACCCAAAAATAGGGTGGCAAAATTTGAGCCTAGGTTTGGCCCTTTTACGAGGGTAAGTTGAAAAATAAGTTTCCCCTGTCGACTGTGGTCAGAGTTGTGTATGAAAGTCAAAAAATAGAATGAGACATTAAAGAGACATTTGTCATATCGCTTGATAAGCTTCAAAAAGTCCTCCAAGAAAAATTCAGGGCTTTGCATATGGAAGAAGCGTTGAACGGCTATGGGCGAAAGGCGACACAGCAGGATAACGCGCAAGTCACCGATACACCATTGTGTAGAGGTCGCTGCAAATCAAGCAGATGGCGCTGTTGCAGTGCCTGCGCAAAGCGGAGACCAGCCTCTCATTTGAGCCCCGGTAGGTATGGAGAGAAGGTGCGTTTTGAATTCGTGGTGAAAGGAGGAGGTGAGAGTGGTTATCCGCCATGAATGGGCACGTGGAGTATCAGGAATAGAAATTCATAAAAGCCTCGTGGAAGTCTATGGGCCAGGTGTGATGTCGAAGCAAATGGTGCGGAGATGGTGTCGCATATTCAGTGATGGACGTCAGCAAGTGGAGGGCATACCGAGAGCTGGACGGGCGCGCACGGCCACTACAGATGCAAATGTCAGGAAGGTGGATGACATGATTAGAGCGAACCGGCGTATCACCATCGATGAAGTAGCGGAAGAACTTGGAATCTCACATGAGCGAGCTCAAAACATCATCCACGACATTCTTCGATACAGAAAAGTGTCAGCACGATGGGTGCCCCGACAATTGACCTCGACACACAAGGAACAACGCATGGGAAAGGCGCTTTGGAAGCAATACTGAAGTGAAAGAAGCCGTTCAACGCTTCTTCCATATGCAAAGCCCTGATTTTTTCCTGGAGGGCTTTTTGAAGCTTATCAAGCGATATGTCAAATGTCTCAATGTACTTGGTACCTATGTGGAAAAATAAAGGTATGTCATATCTTTAATGTCCCATTCTATTTTTTGACTTTCATACACAACTCTGACCACAGTCGACAGGGGAAACTTATTTTTCAACTTACCCTCGTATCATAGAGTAGATAAAATTTTCAACGGTTTACTTAAAATCAGAAAACGAACAACAATCTATAGAGAACATTTACCAAATTAGGCCCTACTATAGTCGTACGGATTTTCCAATCCTTAAAGAATTATTGCAGGCTCCTGAAACAGCACCAAGAGTTGTAATTTCACCATCGCCAAACAAGGATCCCTCATCAACTAAAAGAAGAACAGCTAATACTGAAGAACCCATAGCGAAACGAAGACAACTGCAACAACAGCAAAACTCCGCCAGAACGAGGAGTACTAAAGACATGAAAGTTCTCCTTCAACAAGAGCAAAACTCCTCCAGAACGAGGAGTACTAAAGACATGAAAGTTCCCCTTCAACAAGAGTCAGAGCCTAAAAGACAAAGAAAAGGGCTCTTGAAACAGAAGCAAAAACGGCGAACTACAGAACCCATGCTGCAAGAAGACGCTAGAAAAAGATGCTAACCGGAAGCAAGAATCAAAAGAAACCAACCCGACGAAATGAGGTCTATTCATTCCCAGGAACCAAGAAGGAGCAAGAGACTCTTCAGAGATCCAGAAGCAAGGTCGGCAAGGTACAAGACAGAGAGAAAATTGAAATTCCCAAATCCTCAGCCTCAGAGAAAAACTTCCCGTTTCAACGACCGAGGAATTAAAAGAAAAGAAGGTCCGGAGCCAAATACCAGCCGCCCGAGACGTGTCAGAGTCCAAAGTTTAGCATCGCCAACATTTCAAGAGTTCTGCCAAAGAGGATGCAGGAGTATAGAAGCCAAAAAAGATAAGTGAAAATTTCTTTGTTTTCTAGTTTGTATTGAAAGTTCGATTTATGTCATGTGTTTAGAGTTGCTAAATACTGTTCAAAACGAGAATTTGAAATCGCAAGTTTGCGAGAATGTAATTGTAACTCTCTGTTAAATAGAAAAGAATTTAAATTCGCCAGTTGGCGAAAAATTTATTTTGTAAATACTTTTAGAATTCTCAAGTTCCGAGAAGCTAATTTCTGAAAATGTTTAGTCGAAAGACTTCAATTGTGTTAATTTAAACATTGTAGCCAAGCATTGTGAATTTGGCATAGCAACTATAACGAATGATATAAAATGAATTTTAAAGTATTACGTGTTAAAATGTTCTGTTGAATTTGAAATATTAATGTTAACTTTTAAACTTTTGTAAAAGTTAAACGAATACAAATGTGTTTTGGTCAAGCATGAATGCAAATATCTTTATGTAAAAGATGAGTGGCATGAAAGTATAGATTGAAAGTGCTTAAAGTTAGGCTCTCCAGGCTTCACTTAAGAATTTTAAATTTAAGCTCTATTTTAGGATATTAGGTCTAGTTTTTTGGTTAAAGTCGAGTTTATAACAAATCATAGCGATTGGATAATGGTAGCTGGTCGTCGCGATAGCACAACAAAAAAAAAAAAAAAACTCGGCTCATTCAGAAAAATTTCTGGAGAGCATGGGGGAAGAACAATTTAGTTCGTGTGAATGAAAACGTTTGAGGG
Organism: Stegodyphus mimosarum; assembly: GCA_000611955.2. Taxonomy (NCBI): domain Eukaryota; kingdom Metazoa; phylum Arthropoda; class Arachnida; order Araneae; family Eresidae; genus Stegodyphus; species Stegodyphus mimosarum. Next base: position 138,008 of record KK112851.1, read on the forward strand.
CCAAAATAATTTCAACAAAGAGTATTGGTAACAAAAATGGAAATTGTATGAAAGACATTACTAATACTCTTTCTTTCCAGATTAGTTGGAAGGACAAGACTGATGTCTGACTGAAAATAAAGATGAAATAGATGTCTGTAATCAAATTTAAATTATAAATCTGTTATATTTTCCTTAGTTGTGATATAGCTTTAGAAATTGTTGTAAAGTTGGCCCTAATCAGGAATTTAATCACGAAAGTCATTAAAAAAAGAATTTCTAGAAGTTTAAAATTTTGATATTAAGGACTTCTGGAATATAATTTAAACTCTTAAACAAGGTCGTTTAAGACCTTTATTTGCAAGTAGTTAAATTCTGGTGGGGAAAGATGTAAGGTTTACATTATGTTAATTAACAGTTATTTTAAGTTTTGTATCTTTCCTATCTTATTCTAATTTCAGCTTACAATTTCCTGCCAGAATGTGATTTCAGAAACGCAGATAATGCAAATGAGAATGAGTACTATTTAAGTCGTGACTTAACCGACTTCAAGAGAGAGAGTCTGATTCCTGACTAGCGCGCATTTGTCTTCTGGCTACGTCTCTCTTAGCTGTTACTACGCTCGGCCATATCTTAGGCCCTTGCTAGGCTTCGCCGATTCAATTAATACTTAAGGGCCAACTAGTTAGATTCTGATAGCTTCGGCTATATTCTTTAAGAGCTTTAGTTATGCGAGTTTTAGTTCAAATTATTAGTATTTAACTTCAAGCCCGAGTGGCGGCTTTATATAAAGTTCCAAGTCGAAACTGATTGTAAATATATTGAATAATAAACGGTTTTAAACACTTCTCAAGTCTCACGTGTTCTGTTCGCACTTAAAGCGATTATTCGCTTGTCAAGTGTTCGTAGGGTTCGGAGTTAGAACTTTAGATTTAAATAGTTGAACCTCAAACCTTCTTATTGCATGTATGCTGGTTATACTGTAGGTTTTTTTAAAATAGTTTTCTTAATTTTTCCTTTTATTAAATAGCTTGTAATTTCTCACTTATCACATTTGCGCTCGACAGTAGTTATAGTGCCTTAGTGCCTTTGCCACCAGAATTTTTTTCTCCCCAATGGTGGGCGCTCAGCCGACTTCGGCTTGGCCACTACTAAAGCCAGAAGTGGTGGTCACTTTATTATGGAGACACCTAATAGGTGGGTCACCTTTGCTTCCTATGCAGGGACGGCAACTTCACAGAGAACGTCACAATTCATGCAACTTCACAGAGAAGCAAATGCATTGCCGAGACAAGTCTCCTGGGACTCGATAGCTGCCGGTTCAAGATAATGGAGGGCGTGGGACATATACCTGTTTACCTTTGTTAGACATCAGGTACCCCGTCCTCCGTCACCTATCACCTATGAAGGGACGGACAATTACAGCCATGCCTTCTCCGGGGTTCGAACCCAGGCCTTTTGGTATCGTAGCCGGCTTTCCTAATCACTATACCGTCTGAGTGGTTTTGCCACCAGAATTAAAAAAAAAGGAAAATAGAAAATGTGTGGCGTTAGATTGGTGTAAAGTCTACAGATTTTAATTCGCAAAACGTATTTTTAGAGATTGTTTCAGGGACATTAATTTTTAGAACAAAAGCCAAATCGAGCATGTGTATTATATCTGCCAAATATGTATGTTTTTTCCCTTCACAGTGCGTGCCTAAATAGATGTTTCTGCAGCCCTTACCACATACTTCTCCCTTTTTTTTAAAGCGTGTTAATTTCGTTTTCATTAAAGTTAAATAGATGAGCTGCCTTTATTAATCTTAGAAACAAAGCACCTTCTACAATCAACCTTTTTGTGGCTATTTTTATTAGCATGTTGCTTTTCATGTTATAATATTTTATACAGTTTATGAGTTTGAATAATTCTCAACAGTATAAAAATATCTTCAAGCATTTCCGTCAAAAAAGAGCTATAATTCGAGAAGTTTTTCTTGAAGAAAGTCACGTAAAAGAAGGCAATGCAAGTTAAGCTTACAGAGATTACGAAACGTAATTCAGTCGTCTTAGTTGATCCTATTTCAGCGATGTATCAAGCAGTTTTCAAGAGCTGTGTTTAGAGTCTAACCGAGCAGTTGAATATCTAAAATTACACTGTAACAAAATTGTAACAAACTGAAACAAAATTGAAATTGTTAAATTTTTTGTGACTAATCGGGAATTTTGATTTAATTGCTGATAAAAATAATGACTACTCAGTATGTAAATAAATTACTTTTTATTTAGCATAATATTCCCAAAGTATAAAAATATTTTCTGGTACTTTTCTGGGTATAAAGGAATTAGAAGATGGAGCCGCAAACGACTTCTAATGCTATTAATAAAAGGGGAACTATATTTCTTATGATTCAGAATGTTAACATGATAACATTGTCATTTAATTTTATTAGTAAATTATAATTTTTTTCTAAACTACATATGCATTTATTTTCAAATTTTTTTGGTAGCAAGTAGTACATTTATATTTAATCTTTTAAAGAGTAGGGTCATAAGGTTTATTTAAAATTTAGTATCTCTTTTGCAATCTTTGAACTTTAATGCAGTTAGCAATATTTTATATGATGCGTGATGAAAATTTCTTTTTGTGGTATTTCATTCATTACTTTAATTTTTGCTTCTGTCGTCAAATTTTTCAAATATATGTGATTTAAACATTTTCTGAGTGTAACCATTATAATGAGGTGATTTTGTACAAGTACTTCTTTTCAAATCTAGAGATAAGATAAGGCTACAAGCTGGCTATTCTGGATGCAGTTTAATACCAACTGAAAGGATGATACGGTCATCGATTGAATTTTCTCGATTATAAATAGAAAGAACATGTCATAAATTGAAGCTCAAAGAAAATATTAAGAGCTTCTTATAGCAGCAATTTAAAATCCTGTTATTGCTGATACTAGTGATGACGATGCTTTGAAGTGAATAGAATATAATGTAGGAAGAGAGAAAGAATCTGAAATGGGCTAAGTGCGAAAATGGAGAACAACGATGTATACTGAATTAAGAGTAACTTATTTGAAATGGGTTGTCGAGCAAAACAGCAGAACAATGATGTATACTGTACTACTGTAAGTTAATAAGTGCACTTAAATTAATAGGAATTTTTAAGGAAAATCACAATTTGCGATGGTTTAAACTTTTTTATGCAAAGCATATCATAATCCGTTTTTCATCTAAATCATGCCCTTTTATTTTTGATAATAAAAATATTGAAAAAAAAGTTTACGAATTGGACGAGAAAGTAGAATGTATTTATTACGGAACTCTTTATTAGCATTCTGTGCGTGATAAAATCGAAAACAAAAATACACGCTCGATATACTTTAATGTAAACTTGTCAATTCATTATTTTACCAGTAAAATAAATGAGCGTAATGTCTAATATGAGTATATCAAAAGAAATTAAACATTAAGGCTCATTATTTAATTGCATCAACTAATTGCTTCAAAACAACTAGAAATGCGAATTTCCAGTTGCAGTGTAAATCGTCAAAGAAATATCTGAGCAGATCGATATCGTTGAGGGTTTACTCCCTCTGTATAAGATTATATAGGGGGAAAATGTGTTTTTAAGCTTCTCTTTCTTAGGGATTAGAGACTGGTCGAACAGCAGTAAGAGGACAACCTATTCAATAATCGCCAAGTAGTCTCCCTCACGTCGCACCTACGTTTTCCTGACTGGCTTAATTAAGAATCAAGGAAGCGAAGAAATTTCTTCCTAAAGGTGCGGAGTTGCAGCTTATCATTTGAAGTCTGGCTCTTTAAGCTTTAAAAAAATATTTCTTTTTAGATTATTTTAGAGCGGGACTCCAAGCAAACGGATTTCCTTTTCTCCGGGATCACGTACGTAAGTAACTATAATTTAGGCTTCCTTCACAGTGATTAAAAATGTTTAGGTGTGGGAAAGTGTGATAATTTAAGTCGAATTGAGTTCAGTTGTCACTCTTTCATCACCAATTTAATAAAATTTGTTTCTGTGCAAGTGAAATGACTGGTTATAATTGGTGAGCTGCAAGAGTTAGTGGCTCTTAACAGAAAATTAAAAAGGAAGATATAAATGTCTGAATGGCGCAGGATTCTCGGAAAAATTAGAATTTAAAAAAGAACTTTGTATAAACGACTCTCAGTAAGTACCGAGTCTAAGACTTTAATTGATCCAATAATTTATCCATCTTGTCCTTAAATGAATAAACATTTCAGTATATGGAAGTAATGCCGGGTCAGTCGTTTAGATCTGCAGATTGTACACACATATGCAAGTAAATACCACTTTATTTTTAAGAATTTGTGCTAACTTTGTGAGTATGTAAATTCAGATCGTATTTGTTCATAAAGGCAATCACTGAATAATCTTGCTTAGAAAATCATGGTAATATCTTACAATATATCACGGAAAATTATTTAATAAAATTGTATTTCAGGAATAAGTACTGAAGTATTGGCGAAAACATTAATATCTTATCCTGTAAAATTTACCGATATGGACTGAATTTAATCTACAATGTAACATGCATTTCCCATTAAGACAAAACTGTTAATCTTTTATTTTTTCTTGTTAATGCCTTCGCTGACACTTCTGTGAAACACCTTAAGAACACTCCACTATAATAATATATCAGCGCGCTACTTATAGAGGTGTTAAAAGTTGGTATACATTTGTTATGAGATAGCAATAGATTTATATATATATATACATACATGAGTGTTTTGTCTGACCTTGCCGTGCGCATCAAATAAATCTTCGCACATGGGAAAAGCCGTACGCTAAGAAAAAAGCATCTTTTTTTCCTAGCATAAATTATCCAACCAACCACCTTGTGTTTGGCGTAGATTTTAGTTAAGACTCAATTGAGTAACTTCCTTTTCCTATTAATCATGTTACTTATTTTGCACTTAGAAATTTTAATACCATACATTTCACAACGCTTTTGAGTTATGGACTAGGAATATTTCTCTTCGGCCAGCGCAGAAACTTATCCTTCAACCCACAGCTTATTTACATTTAATATTTTGAAAGAAGATTAAATTCTAAAGTAGCAGACGATAATTTTCCTTTTGAATAATAATTTGTTTGCAGAAATTTGTATTCCAAAACATTTGCTGTGTTTAATTCTTCGTCGAAATAATCTTAAAACTGTGTAAACACCATCTGTACATCTTTACGGTAAAACCACGCTTTTTGTAACATAATGAACTTGCAAGCACTTGTATTACATACGTATAATTAGCGATGAAATTTCTATATATGCATGTACTCAGAGGACCACATTTGTTCAGTACTATACCAATGACTATATTTACGGAGATAAGCTATGCAAGTGCATTATTAAGATGCTAAAACTATTTTACGTTATACCTATAAATAGATTACTCAGATGCTGCAACTACTTGCTTGCAGGAGTAAGATACAAACCTACAAATATAGCTTTAAATTCCTATATACCTATAAAAATAAATATTTCAAATGCTATTCCAAAGACCGAGATTGTTAAGGTTTATCCTAGAAAATATATCATTACAATTTTTCCACTATTCTGCTAGTATAATACGTGTGCAAGCAAATAAATACTTACGTATCATTAAAGAAGTAACATTAAACATAATTAGTTAAGTAGCATTAAATACAAGCATAAAAAAGAGTAAATAGCAGTCATACCCTAGTACACACATAGATAACACTAAATACTCTACGGTTTAACTTTATTTCTCTAATACTATTTATTTTTAAGACAAGCCTTTCCTGTAAAACTTGCTATTCTGCCGTCATACTACGTGCTTGTTAGCTTACGCCGGTGATTCTTAGTTATGAGCCAACTACGCGAGATTGATTCTGCGTAGCTTCGGCTGATTAAGTTTATTAGTCAGTTTCATATTTTCTACTTTAAGTTAAAGCCCAAGTGGAGGCTTCTTTTACGTCCGAGTAGGGCCAACTGTAAATCTGTTTTTGAGTTAGAATAAAGGGGTATTTTAACCATTCTCTGGTGTTGTTACTTATGTACAAGAATTCATCGAATAGTCGCTACATAGTTCTTCAGTACTCTAGCATTCAAAGAGCTCTATTTTAGCTAGGATATTACAATATATACGCACACACAAATATAGATAGCAATAAAATTCAAAAATACAAATACAATTGTTACCCATTTATTCTACCTTGCAAAGACACATCCTTTCAGAATATACATCGTTATAGTTCTACCACATTTCTACTAACATAATGTGCTTGTAAGCAATTGAATATATGTACACAGATATAATTAGCTGCAAAACTTCTAAGGAGCACATTTCTTTTAGTACTATGCCCATGTCGTCTTAGCAGAAATATATTATCTAACGTTATCGAATACGTTAACATTATTAAGATGATGCCTCTAGTTTCCATTAAACTATTAAAAATAGATTACTAAGAAGCAGCCTCTGTAACCACAATGGTCTTCATAATAAATAAATGTAACTAAATAAACTAGTAAATTTCCTGTATACAGAATAAATGCTTCATATGCTGTTCCAATCATTGCAAAGATACAGCATTAGGATTATGCCAGTATTCTGCCAACATATTGTGTGTAGAAGCAATTAAATTCATACATACAAATATAAGGGCTTCGCTTCAGATTTCCGTTTTACAGGTTTTAGATTGAAGTATTGATTAAAGCATATATAAATCTGCAGATGTTAAGTATTTATATATGTATATATATGTATGCATGTATATATATATATATATTATGTATAATATTAAAAAATGACTGTTTTGCAACAAATCAAACTTAAAAAAGCTATTTAATTTTAATTATCTTACATCGTTAAAACGCACTTTATAGATATTACGCTGAATTACACAATATACCGTTCGCTCTTGGTCGGCAATCGTTTTCAACTCATGGTTTTTGTCTTTTCTCATTAAATTATTTAAACAATGATTTATTTTATTTTGTTTTTTGGTTAGACGTGTTCTAAATTACGTTTAGGAAGTGTAAAGAAAGAAATATGGCTTTTTAATGGTGACAAAAGCAAATTTTTAATATCAGTAATCTCTTGATCTTAAAATTACTAAAAACTGAAATCATACGGCAGCAGAACTAACAGCGGTTGTTCTTATAACTTAAATTTATAAAGCCTGTAGTATTGTCTCCTGCAAATTAGTATTTTGCTTCGAGTCCTAGAAGGCGTCTTAAGAAAGATTAGCAAGTTCAAAAATTTCAATATTTGTTAAGGTGCTGCAACTAAGATTCATAAATTATTTCAGTTCGGTTGTAAATGAAAGTTTTTGTTAATGTTTTTTAGAAAATTTTCCCTTGTAAATCTTCAAGAAGAGAAAAACGGAAAGAAGACTTAAATATAATGAATAGGTATATTCACTGCGATATACAGCCGCAGCGGCATACTTTTCGAAATTATATTTTCACATTCTAAATTAGGTGATCATTCATTACATTATTTTAAATGAAATTTTCTCACTTTTTGAGGAAATAATGTGAACTTGCTTATCTAAGCATATCGAAAAATAAGGATATATTTTGTAAAGATACAGTACATCATTCTGTGCTTTTGTTCTTACCTCCTACTCAATTTCAATAATTAGTGACACAATATTTCCATCACTTTTATAAATTTATTTAAAACATTGAAAATAAGTTAACAAAAGTTAATTGTATACCATTTCTCTATAGCTCGGAATTAAAAAATTTTTCCTTAAGTTCCCGGCGCTGTATATATTTTCGAGGGTAAAAAGAGAAAATGCTTGTAACGACCTAAAATTCTCTCACATAAACCTTTCTAAAATTTAGTGAGGATTATCAATATATATATATATACATTATATAGGTCGGATAATTACTTCTCGTTGATTAAAAGGAAATGTTCATATAACAATATGTAATGAGACTTTGAATTCCGGAGTTTCCTACACGTTTTCCATTAAGGAACAAAGACTGATATTGAAGAGTTTCAGTCATTTCCGTTTTGAGTTATAGAAAATTCCTTCTCGCATCCCGGCTCTCATCTCTTTCTATTCACTTTAACTTGGTTCAAAATTTCGAACATCCCCTCTGGCAGCATTGAGTTCTTGCACTTCAAGAAACAGCCAAAATGAAACACTGAAGTCAGACGCCTCTGGAAAGAAACAAGGAGGGGAGGGACTTAAAATCAATATTTCCATCCGACCCTCGCCTCTCAATGGTATGATCCCCATACACTCTCCGGATCCACTTGCTCCCGAATCTCCGCCATTGCGCAGTTAGATCAGGTGGTGGTAACTTGGCCATGGCCCTCCAATTCTCATGACCTTTGTTTCCTGAACCTGCAGAAGGTATGTACAAAGTTTTTTTCTAAATTCTAAAAATAGTATGCTGTCATTTGTTTTAAATGTCATAGAAAGGAATTGTTAATTTTTACTATGACTGGAAAATTTTTGAATGATTCTAAATTTTTTTCCAGTGTTGTAGAAATTGCTTATGCTGCTACTGTGTTTGGGCTTGAAGTCCCCATATAATAAGTTTTTACATCTGATCTAGTTTTGCTGTTGCATTAAGATAAGTGAATATCTGTATTATATTTTGGCAAAGGTTCGATTATCTGCGTGTTGTTTCTTCCGAAATTTTTTTTATATACATTTTCTTTCTGCAAGTAAAATATTTCTTGGCTATTTTCACTTGATGGTAGTTCCCATCATAAGAGACAGATACGAAAATTTTAATTCTTAAAGTCCTGTATTAATTGTTACGGAAATGTTAAAAACCTTTTATTCATATTTGATTTATATACTACTATTTGTCACATGAGAAGAGCGAGACATGATATGAAAGGTGCTATTAAATTGAATAATTCTCGTTTTTAAGGAAAGGTTTTTATGGTGAGCTTCTATCATTAAATTAAATAAAGTAGTCTTATTTAATAGGAGAGAGTTTTTTATTTCATATTTACACTTAAAGCTATGTCATTGGAAGCGGTGAAATCCGCCGTGTCAAGTAATTGCACCTGACAATTTTGTTTTGCTTGTAAACGTATGGACAGGAAAGTCAAGAAACTTTAGTCAAAATTTTCACTTGTATTTTGCTCCAAAAGGTCCTAGAATATGGTTTTGATGACCCGGAATTGAAATGTGCTTCTGATAGTCCTTGTTAGCATCTAAAAATTAATATTATACATTTAAGCTTAAAGTAACGGATGAAAGATAATTAACAGTGACCTTTAATAAAAATTACTATCTCAAATAAATTTTGTTTTTATTCAAATTTTTCGAATTCTCGGTAATCGGTTTACTTTACGCAATACACAGTAACAAAGTGAAGACACACTAGATAAAATACTAACACAAATAATCAATATTACTTCGATATATATGCATAAGTAGTTAATTATATATATTACACATGCTCTAAAATTTTATAATTTGAACCTTATTATTTATCACTAAATATTTTTCACTTGAGTGTAGATATCTTATGTTACTTCAAACGCTGCTAACATTTTGGTTTCAGATTTAGAGTGTAAACTCAAAATAACACCATAGTGGGCCAAAGTTTCATTCAGAAACAAAAGGCTTGCACTTCTCAAATTACTTGATACCATAAAGGAAACATTATTTAACCAGAACATAAAAATAGCTAAAACATATACCTCGCTGAGCAAATTTCAACGAAAAATAACAAACTAGCGGATAAAATTTACTTCATGACATTAAATAAATGTCGCTTATATTTTCATTTTATAACTTTCTCATGCTCCGTGATTTTTAAATTCTTGTGGATGTTATGCCTTTAAAAATTATAATTCAGTGATATCGTAACATTCGGTTAAGATGAATTAATTTCTATTTTTTTCTATTTTGTGTTTTATTTCAATAATAGTCATGTTCTTGTTCAATAACAATTTTGATATTTTGTAATTTAACTGTAGTAAATTATAAATAGATTTTAGATTCTCACAACCAGAGAATGTGCATTGCTTTTTAAATGCAAGACGCTATTTTGTCTGCAAACAAACGAGTTCCCACTTCCAATTCCCCAAAATTAACGAAATTCCTTGAACCGAAGATAACATGAATATAAATTATTTCCTGTTATTTCGTAAAATTATGTTTATATTTAATTTTGTTATCCGGTTATTAAATGATGGGCACCCTGTGTATTTATAGGATATTTGCCTATTTGAATATTTTCTTGTATAGCGAAATGTTAAGTTTTAAATGAAAACATTTTTTAAATCAACATAATCTTTCACTACAATCTTAGTATTCAAATTAGCGATTTGTTGCTTAATCTGCAATATGGAACGAATATTTATGGGTACAAAAATCAGTGGGGAAAAACGTAGCCCTGGATAATAAATTACAGAAAATTTATATTTAGTTATATAAAATGTGCATTCGCTTTCAGCATTATTTTTCTAATAACAAATTACAATTTTATGCAATATTTAAACTATAAAAGTAAAATAACTTTCTTGCACTGTAGAGTTTTAAAATGTTTAAATAACTGTATTAGGGCAAAAATGTCGTATAATTAGTTTCGTTAGCTGATTAATATTAATCACATATTTTAAATATTTCTGCATTTTGCATCTCTCTTAACAGTTAAAATTTAAATTCAATACAGTTTTACACAGTTTATTAAGCAAAAGCGTAACAAATTTGTATGAATGAATAATTCCAATTCAGAAAACAATTATTGTTTCCAAAGTGGAATTACGGAAAATCTGCATTACTCGCTTCTGAGAGCATACGGTTTACTATAACCTTCATAGCAATGCATACTATTAGTAGCTCATACGGCAAGCCGAACGAAACTGAGCTGTTTATATCAGAAACTTTATAAGTTTCATAGTTTAATCAAGCGTGTGCGTGAGTAAACACTTATCGCATACTGACGTTAATGATAGCAGTAATAATTAACATAGAATAATTAAAGCGGAATTTAAAATTTTTTATTAAGAATGAAACGAATAGCATCAAGAAAAATGCCAGAGATGAGAGAACTTTGTACTAACGCGAGAAGATCAAGGAAAATGTTTTGATATCCGCAAATTTCTGCAAATATAGAAGGAAATCAGAACCATTTTTTAACTTGGGTATTTGGAATTCTTTTAATATGATTTTACAGAGCAAAGGTGAGGATTCGGAAAATATATTTTGAATTAAAGATAAAGTAACATGAGATACGGGCATTCATAATGTTCTCCTTTCTTTAACATAAATGTGAAAGCAGATAGGAGTTCCAGTTGCTTGAAATATGATATAAGTTCTAGTTAGTGGGTTACTTATTAGTTTTATTTTTACTTTAAGTTAAATAATATGAAACTATTGTATTTAACAATGCATTCTTTTAAAAAGCTGTTAATTTAATCTAGATGAATCTGTACAACACAGTGCCGTACCGGTTTAATCTAGATGAATCTGTACAACACAGTGCCGTACCGGTTTAATCTAGATGAATCTGTACAACACAGTGCCACCTCATAACTAGCAACTACCTGACAAGGCAGTTGCTAGTAATGAGGCGAAGATACTGCGTAAATAAGGATTTGAAACGTGATAGAAATATTTAGAAGAAGCAATTATGATATTTGTTTCAAGTATTAAAATCTGACGGCATGGCTTTGATGCCGGCAGGTGAACTTTCTATTAAGAATTCATTTGATTTCCTTTATTAAAATCAGAAATGGTTTCAGAAATGGAATCAGAAAAGAAGTACATTATACAACTTGTTTCACATAAGAATTATTTTTAACTTACTTTTAGCACAGTAAATATAAAAACATGTCTTTCAATTTTAGATCTACACACTTAACCGTCAATTTCATTTACTTATTTTAGTTCTATTAGAATTTATTTGCATTTATGAAAATAAAAGT
>KK112851.1:149956-170229 GCA_000611955.2 Stegodyphus mimosarum
ATATAATTAAATTTAATTTCTAAACATATTTATCTTGCAGTAAACAGTTGATAATAATTAAATAAATTATTTCGCAAAAGCAATACATCATTGCGAAAAAATTAGAAAATGAGTGCCATTTTGAAATTCAGTAAACAAAAATTGCAAAAAAATAGAAATCAAGAACAATAAAAAAATAATTTACCTCTCCTGGTGCATCTTCTTCAGCAGGTAGTTGTATCGAAAAAAGTAAAAGAATCAGCCTGCTTCAGAGCTGGTATAGACAGAAATTTGCTAAATATAAAGCTTCAATTTATGTCTAGCAAGATATACTAACAATATTTCTGCTTTTTAGATTGTTTTATCTCAATGGCTGGTATCGAAAGTGATTGATTTGATGGTCCTTACTGCTGTAGGAACCCTTTAAAACATCTGCAGAATATGAGAAATGAGAGGGAATTAAAGACAAATTCCACAGTTTAATTTGTAAGTAACTTTCCTCATTTTTACTAAATACTTTATTTGTTTCCATATTTTTTCACCATTTTTTGTCTAATTTTGCCTCTTGAAATTCGAAAGGGCAACATTATCCTGTGTATATCAGATCTAAGTAGAACCACAAAGAGTGAATTAATAAGGTTGAAAAGCGTACATGAGTTAAACATACTGTAACTGTTGCTTCAACATGACTTCTTTACTATTATTCATGCATTGGATTACCAACAAAATTTCTTTGTAAGCTGCATTATTTAAATCTGGAAATTCATATTACCGGTAAAGGTTGGCAACGAAGAAATTTAAAAAGGTCTAAATAAGTAGAAAATCACAGAATGTATCTTCATTACCCATCCTATCATGTTATAATGTGGGTAGCGTAGAGACAAGCGAATAACATTTGACATTACAGTTACTTTGTTGTTTTCAGACGAGGAGATGCATTCACTTTCATGGGGTATTAAAGCATATTCACCATCTCATTAATACCTTCTTGGAATAATTTCAAGCGTGGGGCTTCTATATTCTGTCTCCTTTGCTAGAATTCTGACGGTTACGAAAAGGCTTTAAAATATAGGGTAATCAACAGAGTTCTGAGAAATTTAAGGAACTATTTATACTTTTTCAGAAGTCAACTACTTGAATTCTGGGAACAGGCTGAAAAATAATGAGAACATATGAGAAGTTTCTAAATAACATTTCTAAATGCTAAAGGAAAATACATGAGCAAATACGAAATCCAATTTAATAAACTAGGAATAAAATAACGGAAACATTTCAAAACAAATTTCAAAATAATAAAAAATTTAAATGAAACTTTGGGCTTTAAATTAAAACTTCTGTATGTTGAATTTCTCCGAAGCGATATCTTACTATTCCGGTAATCGTTTAAATGTTAATCTTCCAAGCAGAAAGTATCAGACGCTATCTACCGGTTTCAGTAGCCGTAGCGTGCCTGCTCGAGGAAAGGAGACTGAGTTCCAGCTGAAGACTGTGCTCTTTATGGTTACAAGCTCGGGCTTCGAACTATCCTTACTAACTTAGAGTAAATGTTAACATAATACGTTACCTACCAGAAGCCTGTTAATTGAATTTCCTTTGCCCTCATTTACAAAATAACGCTGATCTACCTATTAAAAAAACTTTTTTTTAGTAATGCTTTATTTTACAAGCTGATTGCTACATTCGCTGACATACATTAATAAAATACTAGCACAACCATTATACTATTAAAATTTTCTTCCAAGTGCAGAAAATGCAAAAAATGATTTTTTAATTATGCTTTATTTTACAGTGCTAATATCCTATACATGCAGACTATATAATTTTTTCATCTTTTTTTTTAAGTTATACAACTTATTGTACTATGAAGCGACTTACCGATGAGTTCATATATTTAATTACAAAGTCCAGAGAAGGGTTAAAATACCCTTTTATTCACTCAACGTAATATTAACAGTCTTTCCCTTCACGGGCGTACAGGAAAGCCTCCACTCGAGCTTCAAATCAAGATAAGAAAAATAAGAAACTAATCTAATACTAAACTAAACTGAATTAGCCGAAGTTAGACACAAATACCTAACGTAGTTTGAATTTAATTAAACTGAGCCGGCGATTATCAAAAGGTACGTAAAATACGGCCGAGCATAGTAGGTTTAATAACGAAGTAGGCTGACGGGCGCAAACATGCGCCACTGAGGACTCCCAAGCTCTCCTATTAAAGTAATCCGAATCTTCCTTAAATACTAATTCTGCCTCATTTGCATGCAACGTGATACTAAAAGTACATTCTGGTAGGGAGTTGTAAGTGGAAACAAGAATTTAAAGGAAAGGCCTTTCAAAATTAAAAATAACTGTCATAAAATTAAAATACACCTTACAAACTGAGAAAACACGCACATTTTCGCGCAATTAACAATTCGCACCAATATTACTCTGTTAATTGCATTAATTGTTCAAATTATCCGTCTCTGTTTCTGCTTGCCGAACTCTCAGCCGAATTGGTGGGCAAAGTCTTAAATAACAGAAACGCATTTCCGTTGCCCTCTTAGTGTCAGCTCGAGAAAAACTATTATCGTAATTACAACTTTATAAAATTTACTTAAGGCTCCTAGTTCAACTCTGCGGCGAACAGCTGTCCGTTTTCCTTGCATATAAAAGCTTTTCGTAATAGGATAATTGCAAGGATAACAAGCCCAAACAGCTTCAGCATAGTTAATAAAATAAAGATTATCCTTATTACATTATTTATAGCCTTGAATTGTTAAAGAATAATAAAAATTTTCTTCCATTAACTTAATACCAATATAAAATAAAATGAACTTTAATTAATTGTATTTTATAAATATGAGTGTAATACTTTTAAATTTAATACGTACTTTATTTTTATTTAATATGTACTGGTAATAACATATTCTAAAAAATCGCTTTCTGAAGAGAGAAGACTAAGGTGGTCCGCGAAGCATTCTAATTTTAAAACATGGTTCTTATTTGGAAAACAGTTTGAGCAACATTGGCCTAGAATGCTTCAAATATTTCTCAATTTCTTCGTACTCGACAGAGGAAGATTTAAGGAACGCAAGTCAAAATCCCGGGTGTCCTGGTTTCCAGTGGGCTAACAAATCATCAATTAGTTTTTTAAACTCGTAAATGTACTCTATATCTTGGGATGAGAAGTCGCGAAAATAAGTTCAACTGGGCTCCGAGTAACACTGAAAACGAATGTGAAATTTATGAAATGCAAACTTCATAAATCCGTCTCTGCTACTCGGAGTAAGTTTTTGCATCTTACGTTTAAAGTAAATATGCAGATATTTCTCTTTCAAACTGAGTTAAGTGTTTATTTTTGAAAGCTGCGAAACTGCTTTCAGAATGCAAGTAAAACAATTTTTAAAGCTATAATATTTGTCTAAAACTTCTTCCTAACGAGTCACATCTATACGAACCATTTCTTTTTTAACTTCTCTTGGGTTGCATTCTTACTTTTGAAATGATTCTCGTTTACTTTTATTTCAAAGCAAATTGGAGGATAAAAAACTGGCTGAGATCCTCTTTTTCCTTAGATTATAAAACCAGATTCTTTCCTTTACAAACAAAGATAGCACTTCGCAACGCCTAACAATACTGCTGGAAAATCTTTCCACAGCTGAAAATTAGTAGAGGACATATGCTTTTGTGGTAGCTTCAGAGTCTTATAATATGCTACCGGAAACAAAAAGTAACATACTTTTAAAGTAAGGTTATAAGGTATTTCACCTGCCTTCTTAGCATGCTTTCGTGGTGTAGTGGTGGCGCGTACTGGAGAGGTTCGTGGTTCGAGTCCCGGCGAGGGCATTGCACATTTCTTCTTATCTCTTGATTTCAAAAAATACCTAATGTCTCTACAGTGGCGCCCGAACTAAAAAAGGTGGTGAATGATGACTCTCCATCACCAGGATTTGGCGATTAGGTCCTCTAATCCCCAGTCGCTCTTCAAAAGGGGGAGTATGTAACGTATTTCTCCCGCCTTCTTCGCCTGTCTTCGTGGTGTAGTGGTTAGCACATTCCGCGCGTATTCGAGAGCTCCGTGGTTCGCGGCGCGTATTCGAGAGGTTCGTGGTTCGAGAGGTCGGTGGTTCCTGGCGAGAGCATTGCTCATTTTTCATGTCTCCCGCTTCGAAATAGCCTAATGTATCTACAAGGTAAAAATCAGATTAAGCATTGAATGAGTAAAGATTTGACTGTTGAACTTAACGTAAATAACGAAGCTAGTTTTCAGTATCAAGCATAGGCGAAACCTAAAAACAAGACAAAAATCTGCTATCAAATTTTTATATTACAGTAGTTGCATGCATTTTTAAAATCATACATAATTTGCAAATCCTTTAAATTTTCTTTTTAATTGCAATTTAAATATCTAAAATTTAGCTATATGTTGTAACAGTGATATAAACTGTTATTTGAACACGTGGGCATATAAAGAGACTTGTGTCTCATAACATTTCTATATATAGTGCAGATATTTATCATTAATTAAATGGACAGTTCCTCACATTTTTGTCACTACAAAGTGAAAAACGAGATTTTCCTAAGATATTCAAATTGATCAACCTGTATCTAGTCTCGACACTGCCATTTGAGATATTAAAAAGCATTTTCACCATATGCTTCGTAATGCAAACAAAGTGTGGAGAAGCTAGGAAGGCCTTGAAATCTTCAAATTTAGACTATTTCGCCTTCATCCACTTATGTGCATTCATTTCCAGATTGCTATTACTTTCAACACCGAAAACTACTGTATGCCTACTAGTATGCAATTTAATTTTAAAAGGGAAATTTCGTGCTCAATTAAATTCGCATTTCAAGGCTTCATTTATTTAGTTTTCTATAAATAAAAGTGTCAGTATTTTCCTTGATCCTTACCTATCACAAACTGCACATGCCGATATATTTTGTTTAATAGAAATATCAATAATAAGAAATTTGTTTCCCAGACAACCAAAATATGCTTTTCATAAAAAAAGCTCCAGATACCGTCATTTATCATGTTTTGCATTATGCTGACATAATTTATTAGTTAAAAAGTTATAGAGTCATTAGGTTTTTTTTTCTTTTTTTTTAAATGAGGGAGACGTGAAAAATGTGCAGTGTCCTCGCCGGGACTCGAACCTGGACCTCTCGAATACGCGTCGAGTGTACTAACCGTTATACCACGAAAGCATGCATCAAACAGGAAGAAAATACCATTTTCCGCGTACCTTCGTGGTGTAACTGGGTAACACGTTCGATTGGCAATCGGGAGGTCCGGTGTTGGAAAATCGGCTCTACACAGTGATTGCGTACAATTTATTCGTCAGTTATATACAGTTTATCGATAATTTATTTATTAGTACGTTACACATCAATTATTCAAAGCCTCATTTTATTTAATCTAAGAATATTTAAAAAATATGATACAAACTCTAAAAATATATTTATTCAATGGAGATTTTCAATCTCAAATATTATTATTATTATTTATTACCTACTGCTCCGTTAGGAGCTACATGGCAAGGGACGGATACCCCCCGGAGGACTTTTTAAAGTAAACGCTCTCGAATCCACGTTAAACATAGAGAAACCTCCAAAACGCCCATGCAACCAGTCTATTCACCGGGACTCGAATCCCGAAACGAAATACCAGTGTTCAACGCCTTTTGTTGCTCATTCGCTGGTAGGCATTCGCTCAAATATTATCGAAATGTTAAAGAAATTATGCAAGTAGAAGATGATTTTGAATGAAGGCATCTAAGTTCATTTACCTAAAAGTAAATCTGTTTTTAATATCAAATACTTACGAGGTTAGAATTTTATCTTTGGTATTTACAGGATGGCTTACAGAATCAGAGCCCAGCTTTGTGAGTTAAATTTCTTTGTAAAGTGTACTTCTATAAGGTATTCCTCCCTCCTTCTTGGCATGCTTTCGTGGTGTAGTGGTCAGCACGCTCGGCGCGTATTCGAGAGGTCCCTGGTTTGAGTCCCGGCCAGGGCATTGCTAATTTTTCTCTCTTCTGCTCCCAAAATAACCTAATGTTTCTACACTGGTGCCCAAACTAAAAACAGTGGTGGATGATGATTCTCCACCACCGGGATTTGGCGATTGGGTTCTTTAATCCCCAGTCGCTCTTTAAAAGGGGGAGTATATAAGGTATTTCTCCCGCCTTCTTGGCATGTCTTCGTGGTGTAGTGGTCAGCACGCTCGACGCGTATTAGAGAGCTCCGTGGTTCGCGTCCCGGTGAGGGTATTGCTCATTTTTCTCTCTTCTGCTTCCAAAATAACCTAATGTCGCTACAATTCTAGTTAAAAGGTATCCTAATGTTTAAGTTTTATATTTAAAGTGTTTTGACATCATCTCATTGACATAAAACAGTTAATTGCTTCTACTGTTAGGATCGTGTTATTTTTAATTATAATTTAAATGTTAGTTTAAACTCCCCTTTTCCTTTTTTCTCCAAGCTGAGCTGGGAAAGAAGTGTGGCTTAGAATGGTAAAACAACCGACTATACAAATTTTCCAGTTCTTTGTCGTTAGCATTAGAGAGACTCAGATAAGAGTAAAGTGAAATCTTTTATTGCAGTCACCTCCCTCAGATGATCAGAATTGAGAACAGAAAATAAGCATTCGATTCATAACTATAATGTTATTCTCTAACTACTTCAGCGTACAGACACCACTAAATATGTATCAAAGCGACAACCGAAATGTCTAATTTCTTTAAAAGAACACTTCGTCTGCTAAACAAATTAAGGAATTAAATTTTCAATTCTTTTTAAAACAGTAAATCTATTTTATAGATAATAGAAGTTAATCATTTCAGAATCACTATTTTGTCCTCTCTCAGCGTGTTGCAATTTATTGTATAGGCTTGATTTGGAGAATATGCTATAAATCTTTTTTAATGGTTCTTTACCTTATAAGGTATTTCTCCCGCCTTCTTGGCATGCCCTCGTGGTGTAGTGGTCAGCACGCTCGACGGGTATTCGAGAGGTCCGTCGTTCGAGTCCTGGCGAAGGCGCTGCTCGATTTTTCATCTCTCCTGCTTCGAAATAACCCAATGTCTCTACAACCTCTAAACGATTTAAATGATTATTTTCGTTTCCTCTCTTCGCAAATCACAAATCAATGCTCAAGTGGCTAAAGCAAAATTCATTTCTCTTTTAATGCAGTCGATTGTGTATATTTATAAGCTGAGAGTTCCCCGTATAAGTACATACTGAAGAATGATTGGCGAAAATTTATTTTTGAAATATTTGAAAAATTCCATTCTACTGGAGAACGAAGATAAAGAAGCAGCCGTTGCTTTATTTAGCAATAAGTATACTTGAAGCTGATAAGCAAATATAAAATTTCAGGTTTTCTTCCTTTTAACCATTCAGATCTGATTTTAAATATTATTTACCTATAAATTTCCCGTATTTTAAAATATTAAAAATCAAGCTATAAGTTTAATTTTTAACTATTTTTTATTTCATTGATATATTACTTATTACTTAACTTTATAGTAAGTTTGTAGTTTTGTTCTAACATTCATACTGTAAGATCTAATTTACTTCGCTATCATAAAATGTGATTAGATCTACCTAAGTGTGAGCCTTGCAACTTCTCGCATGGGAATGAGGATGAACACAGCCAGGGTGTAAAAAACCCTTTTATTGAACACAAAATATTTGACAGAAGGAACGAGCTTACGTGCTTACACAAATCCCCGACCACTCGGGTGAGAACGTAAAAGATAATGTAACACTAATTTAAAGGTAACGAGTAGTGAGAGGCTATACAATTCAATTTAAACTAACAGGTTGAGTCAGAAACGTACGCCTGCAGGATAGTAACCCGACAGCAACAGCGTAGCCGCTATTAAGATTAACAGCTGGTAGAAATTAACAAACGTGCGCTCCAATAACTAAACAACGCTCTATCTAACCTTTTCGCTCCAAAAATTTATATATACTTGTTCACCCTACTTCATTTACATCCTGGGAAGAACACAAAGGGTAAATAAGAGAATCCGGGAAAGGCTCACAAAATAAAATAAATATTAGTAAAAATAAATAGAAGCCCACAATACATAGCCCCTTCAGTAATTTTATTTAAATGACGCAAGAAACCTTAACAAGGATAAATGCATTATGCAAATCATATAATCGTGTTTGTGATAATCGTGGTTGCCCAGAATACAACTTCCACAGATGACACAAACCATTTGAAAAAGTAGATGGCCATCTTAAAGAGTTTACGTTGTATTAAATAAAATCTTCCAAAGGAAGTGACCTGTTCTTCAAGTGAGCTGCAAGTCTATGTCTTGTGCGAATTTTCCATGTGTAGGTAAATGGCATTTAGAAGTTTTACCCCAGATACATACATACCCGCATACTAAAATAGCAGCACCTTTTATTTCGTATTTGAAGATGTACTTTGTTTGAATTGATAACAAATTATATTAAAAACTTATGAGTTAACATTTGCTTTCTGTAAATACTTAAGTGAAAATAAATTTAAAGGAAAAATAAACTTTGTTGAAAAAAGTACTCATAAATTTGATTGTTTCTAAGTAATTTTCTGTGAAACACAGTTTAAAAATTCTGGTACTTCCTGAAAATTAGGTCTTTTGTTATGAATTTTATTAGACTGATTGCGATAGCTTCTACTAATTCTCTTATTTTTAACCTAAACATTTCAACATATTTATTGCAGTCACATGTTAAGGTACTTCGTTATGCAAAGGTGCTTAAGCACTAACGCAAAATAAAATTCTTTTTATTTTATCAATATGATTTATTTGGAATAAACGAAAGTCTAAATATTTCTTCTACAAAATTATCCATTCTGTTTATAATTTAACTTAAATATTAAGAAAGAATATCCAATATTTTGCTATTAAAATTAAGAAAATATTTTCAATATAGACAAAATGTTTCAATAAATAAGACTGTCCATTTCAAAATTAAGTAAAACATCAAAAGGGTAACCTTAGACTGGCGCAGAGTTTACATAAAACGTTAGATTGCTTTTTTGCCTAATTTTAAATGATGCGATGAAGTGCTTTTCTTCCTGTTAGAAGCTTATATTTTCTCCAAAAGGAAACTTCCTACAGCCCCTGATAACCATTTTATCCTCATGCGCCAAATAAAGGTTTTAAATATGAGTTCCATTTTATGATGGATAGCTTTGAAAAAGTTTCATTTCAAAGTAATCCCTGTTTTGCATTTTGGTTCAGAAACTTTGTCTAATTATCTACATATAGTGTTTCTTGGATAACATGTGACGATGGTCTCTCTCCTTGTATTACCACAATTTGCTTAAAAGTTATTATCTACATTTATATCGTAGTGTTCCCTTAGAGCACTGCAAGTTTTCAAACTTTTCTACTTGTGATTTTTCAGAAGAGTATGGATTCAGCTTTTGCATTATTGCAAAATTTTCAAATCCACCTAGCTTCTAAAATATAGGTAGTTTTTCCCTTCACGAGAATCAAAAGTTGCTTAATAAATAATAAATGTTTTTAATAAATCCCTGAATTCTTGCCTGAAAATAATATCAAGGTTTCCCGCATATTTTAATTTTGCCAGAGAAGGTAATAAATGCAGTCAGCAGTCAATAGCTAGAATCAATGTCAATTTTGCTTATAACTAAAACAATTTAGAAGTTTAGAAACAAATTTCAACTAATATTGCAAATCAGCATCACAAAAAAAGGAAATTCAGGAGGTTATCTCATTTGGGACTCCGCTTGCATTTAAGCACTAGTAATTATTGATGTAGTCCTTAGTCGAAATGAATTGGTAGGAATTTCCCATTGAATTCGAATGCTGTTGTAAGTTGTATCATAAGCTTGTCTGAAATATATAAACTTGTTATAAAAGTCTATTTCAACATTATTCAACTTTTCTAACTAAAAAACCGTATTAGAGTTAAATTAAATGTAAATTAGTCCTTTACAATTATAAAGTTTGAACTTCTTACTTATCACTGCTATTTGCATATGAACTGAAATTATCATATGTATATGAGCAAGGTTGACGTGATAAAGGTAAGATAAGATAAGATAAGATATTACATTCCAAGTAATATCTTATTAACTTGAGAGGTCAAGTAATATTCTGGATAAATTAGATCCTATGTAATAATCTTTTGTATTCAAAACATATAAAGTCATTAGGTTTCTTGATACTGGAGTCGTGAAAATTGTACAGTGCTCTCGCCCGGATTCGAACTCCGGACCTCCTGAATACGCGTCAAGTGTGCTTTCACCCCGAAGTCATGCCGAAAGGGGGTGGAAAATACCTTACTAATTAAAATTTTGATTTCTACATATGTTAACTGCTGTCCCTTTCAGTTTCCGCTAGCTATAAATTTATTTAAACATTCTAATTTAAGCTATAGCTGTTGAATGTTATCATTTATAGTAGGGTATTTATTCTTTGTTAACTTTAAAACTTTCGTCCTTTATTATTTATTTATTTTGGGTCTTAAATTATCGAGTTTCATAGCTTTCAAAAAAAGCTATGATTGCAGAACAACTTCACTTTTTCTTCAACAGATTTATTTCTTTTCTTAGAACATAGTGGTTTCGGGTTTTCCATAGCTTAACTTAAGTACTATGTAGAGTTACGGTAATCAAATATTACTCCATGTTTCACAGCGCAGATCTGTGGCTCAGATCAAGGAGTAATAAAAAAGGAATTACTGCCCTTTAATTGTAATTAGTTACCAAAATTTACATATTTACATAGGTAGGCAGTTTTCCTCTCATTAGGCATTACGAAATTTCTAAGCAAACTAGAAAATACGTTTTTTTTTTTTTTTACTTTCCTTGGTATTTTCTTTTCTTTACTCTCTTTGTGCTGCTCATTTATAGCATCTAATAGCTTTCAGCCTCTCGATCCTTTTCCTAACGAGCATTAAAATCGATAGAAAGCTGACGTCAGTGGCTGCTACGTTACTCAAGTATGAAATGAAAATTGGGTTGTTCCTCACTTTGAACGAATGTTTTACTCCTTAGCGGTAACTTTTGCTGTCGTCATGGAAATGCGCTTTTCCTCTTTGATAGAGCCGTTGAGGGAAAGCAGGCTTCTCAGTATTTGTGTGCTGCACAGGCCAGTGCCGGTCAGATCTTCTGTGTACTGCTTTTGGCAATGCTTTCTCTGCAACTTAATTTATTTATTTTTTTACTCGAGCTTAATGTTTTATGACTAGTTATATGCGATAGGAGAGCTTTTTTTTGACAGTGATCGATAAATTTCGGATGAAGACTTGATCACATCAAAATTTCTATCATCACGTCTATGAAGTGCGCACTTTCTGACATAGTGCTACAACTACAATTTAAGTGAAAACATATTCTCTGTTTAATTACCAAAGCTTATAACGTCTAAATACAGTCAAATCAAGAAATGTCCCTAAGTTCTGATTATAGCTATCGTTATTGATGATATTCATCTTCAAAATTATTTAATGCCACTGAAAGTCACGTTCATCGTTTACAGTCTGCGTAAAAATAGAAAAATCGTGAGCTGAAATAAATTTTCTTACTGTCTGATAAGATGTGAAAAATACTGTACGGTATTAAAATTTTAGGCAGTCATATTATACAGAAAGGTAGGTCTTATTCAAGTTTCACAGAAGTTCTTAATTACTAAGAATGGTGAAATCTTCATTATATTCACTTATACAATTTGTGACAAAGGAAGTTTTCTCTTACATTTCACAGTTTTGAGAAACAGGATAATGTACTTTTTGATGGGATTTTAGGAAAGCAAACTGAAAAAATGTAAGAGTTATGTTCTTTATATTTTCTGGTGTAGTTTAAGTCTTTTACCTAATGTTAAAGAAGAGATTGAGTTCCCGATAGTGTAATCTCTAGTTATTCCAAAAGAAAAGTGATTCAAGTTATTAATTAGAGCTATTATTTTCTGTATATTCAGAAAAAATGCCAGAAAATTTCAAAGTTTTAAACTACAATATCGAAATAAATCATGATGGAAAAGTACTTAAAACGTACTGTCATATTTTGGTAACGTAAGTAATTATGGTTTCTATAATTAATAGAATGGAATTTATGTAATTAGTTGATTTAATATGTAGGTATCTATGAAATTCTTTTCGTTACATTGTAACACAGTATTTGCAATTTATGGTTTAAGTAAAGGTAATTAACAAAATAAGCTAAAGAAATAGATTTGATAGGGCAAATGAAATGCTAAAGGAAGGTAATTAGCAAGGAAGAAATAAGCTTGCAAATTTATTTTACTCATCACATTTGAATGAAGTACATTGACACAGTACTACATTATATTAAACAATATATTTTTCTAATACAGGCCAAATAATCCATTAATACCAGCGTATCAATTGTCTTGTTATTCCATTGGTATTAATACTTAATATAATCATAGAATGACTATGTTTAGTTGTAGCAAAAGCATTTCGAATAACATCCTTTTTTTGAATGCGTATCTTCCAATTGTACGAGCAGAAACTAAGGTATTTTTTCAGTATACGTCTGCATGGAGACAAAGTTTATAATACCGAAATTTTCCAACCTCCTTTTAATAGGCAGATGCAATCCTAACAGGCAAAATGCTTAAACACTCAAAACTGCACGACTCTACGTCCCCTCCCCCCACCTTTTTTCCCTCTGAAAGTCTGAATAACAAACATGAACAGGATTTTTATGAAGATAGTCTTTTCTTCCTCTAAATACCGACACTCACTTTGTAGAGACATTAGGTTAATTCGAAGCAAGAGCGATGAAAAGTGAGCAACGCCTTCGCAGGGAACCGAACCAGGGACTTCTCGGTTGCGCATCGCGCGTGCTGACCACTACACCACGAAGGTATGCGAAAAAGACGGGAGAAATACCTTATAACTTGAGACTGAAATTCAGTGCTGTAAACCCTTTGCACACAAAATATAAATTAAATAAAAATTTGACGTCCGTTCTAGGAAAGATGAATGATATTAAATTTTATATCACAGTTTTATCACGTTTGAAAAAGTCATAAACTACAAATGCCTGTTAATGTGTCAGGACTGAGTGTTCTTGGCAAACATCTTCGTGAAAGTACTTGAGTCCTGATCTTTAACAGGGAGCTGAATGCAGCTATGTTTTGTGGTAGAATATTGTGATTAAGTGGTAAAAGAACTGCACTTTAAAGGGATTTAAAATCCTCTTTTATTAGACCACAATTATTTACAGCCACTTCCCAACTCGGGAGGGATACAGAAAATAAATGACCGCCACTTGGGTCTAAACTGAACAATCAGATAATTTAAACTAAAGCTAAATAGAAATTATGTAGTCGTTGCTCACAGAGTTATGAACGCGAGGTTGGCCTGCGTAGCAAGGTAGCAATGGTGCGTAGCAAGGTTGAACTAATACTGACGCACTTAGATTTACTTCAATAAGTAATCACGGAACAGCGCTACGGCTTAGAATTTAAATACTAGCTGGTCAGACGAACGTTGAACAGAGTAACAGTGGTCTGAGACTAAAAGCTCTCTACCTCTGAGAGGTTTCTACCTTTCGCTTAAGTAGAACTTGGCTCCACTTCAAATTAGCATAAAGCTGAAACGCGCGCTTATTCTAACGGGAAGTTGAAATGAGAACAGATAGAAAGAGTCAAATTAAAATAAAACTTTGTTAGTTTAACTAAAAACTTACAAATGTTTCAAGGTTTACTTTAACTAACCTGTCATTTTTTATGTTCAATCTTTCCTAGATTTCAGCGACACCTGTATGTGTAACTGAAGTGAGTTTAAATAGGAAACGAGAATCTAAGTTTAAGAAAGAGGATAGGCAGCCTCAGCTTGCCGGAGTGGAACTCCTACGTACTACTTACCTTTTAGCCTGACCGTAATTTGAATCATTGTTATTTGTCTAGCATGCAGGAAGAAGTTAATTGTTTTAATTTAGTTTGTTAACTTCAAACTAAAATTCAAATAAATCTTTAATTTGTTTTATATTATTGTAATTGCTCAGTGTTCTGGTTTCGAAAGACAGGATAATAATTCGCCCGCAGTTTGAGAAAATTAGATTAATATTCATATTATTCCAACTTGAGTTTAATATTATAATCTTATGCTATGATTCCAGGCCACACTTCATGATTTTTTCATCGCATTTTTAGCCTTTGGTAGAAAGTATTTTAAACTTAGTGGTGCATTAGTGAGTGCCAATTTTACCATGCTTAGCCTAAAATACACTGCAGTACACAATAAAAAGACATTAATATGCTACGTCATAAATCAATAGTCACTCATTTATTCATTCAGCGATGTAATCACCATGTTTGTCAATAGTTACCTGCCAGCGTTCAGGTAGTTTCTATGTCTGTTTTTGCTTCTCATTACCCAATGAATGCAATTGGCACATAATGGTTGTGTGATCGAATTCTGTCTGTAATTTCTGTTAGTTCCCGTACATATCACAAATTCTTCTCCTGGCTTCTGCAACAACAGATCCTTGATTAAAGTCAAAGAATAGTGTCGGAAGTGCTTATTTTTCTCTACTTGGCACTCCATACTGATTAGCCTTGAAAATAACCAAAATGAGATCTTAGCAACATACAAGCCCCTTTTCGCAATAATCAAACTAAACACAAACAAATGAATAACGAAAAACGAGGCTTCACAATGCAGTGTTGCTCATTGAAGAACAGCACGAGCTTACGCAACCCACCCAATAATTACTGAATATGAGAGGTGATATTTATATTATTTTGTAAAAATATTTATAGCTTTTTGCTTTTCTAGATTATATTTCGTATAAGGTGCTAATTTATTTAAAAATTAGGATGTTGTCGAAATTGTTGCAAATTACAATAATAATATTGTAATAAATATGTTATTACGTCTTTATCTACATATTTCCCTTTGGAATTGTTTATTTTAGATGTCATACTTTTATTTTTCCATTAATACATAGCTTTCCAAAACCTATTCATGTATTTATGGTGTCTATGTGTCCAATATCAAAACTTCTATCACTTAAAATACTATAATCTCTTCTAACCGGCAGCAACGGGACGTCATCGATTCTGGATAAATAAGTAGATGTTTCTAGAATTTACTTTTCTTGTTTTGTACTGTGAGAGAACTTGTGGCAGCTACCGTTGAGAGCCTTGCTGCTATTTTCCTCATCTTCTTTTAGGTTAAGAAAGGTTAATTGATTAGGGCAAAGCAATTCGAGAGCTATCTGCATATGGGAAAGGATGCCTTTGTAGAGGAAGTTTTAAGGAAGCTTCGTATCCATGTTGCACGCGGGTAGAACCACAAAAGCTTTCATGTAGCCAACCAGTTCTCCTGAATTCGAACTCGGGTCAAACTACCAGTGTTTAGCGAATTTACCCCCTCCCCCGCTCAGTGCCTGAACTACTTGAACCGCCTTAAGATTTGCTAGCCATAAGTGCTCTCGAAAGTTGTAAACCAGGACCAAGGATTCTAGACGGTCTTGCTATATTAATCTTATATTTTTAATAATTAAATTTGCTATAACTTCTTGTTGTTCCCACAAGCGGTGGAGAATATATACAGTTTATATAACTATTAGGCTGATGAACTAATAGAAAAAGGTTGAGTTTAAACTTTCAATGTTGAGCTTCTTTACTTAGTGGTTAAGACGAGAGAGATAAGTCGCTTGACTTGCCTTCATAGATCAACATTCCTTCACGGAGAGATTAAAGTATTTACATTTCGTTCATACTTCGATTTCAAACAATAATCTGCGCACCACCCTAACAATATTAAATATTCTAGTCTATCTCAAACCGTCGGTTTAATACATTACTCCAAAGAAATGTGGCTGTTAAGTCATATTAATACTAGCTCTATTGATGTAATTTGTTATAAATCAAATTTATAATGTCTTAAACTATAATATTATTATAACAGTATAATGTATTTCTCCCGCCTTCTTCGCATGATTTCGTGGTGTAGTGGTCTGCATGCTCGACGCGTAACCGAGAGGTCCGTGGTTCGATTCCCGGCGAAGGCGTTGCTCATTTTTCATGTCTCCTGCATCCAAATATCCTAATGTCTCTACACTAGCGCCCGAAATAAAAAAGGGTGGTGGATGATGATTCTCCACCACCGCGATTTGGCGATTGAGTCCCCAAAACCCCAGTCGCCCTTTAAAAGGGGGAGTATATAAGGTATTCCTTCCGCCTTCTTTGCATGCCTCCGTGGTGTAGTGGTCTGCATGCTCGACGCGTAAAAGGGAGGTCCGTGGTTCGATTCCCGGCGAAGGCGTTGCTCATTTTTCATATTTCTGCTTTCAAAAATACCTAATGTCTCTACAACAGTTACACAATTATTATAATTAATAAATAATGTTTATAACAATTTATATTTATAGGGCAATATTTGTTTCATTTTTCTTATTCACTGCAATTTTTATTATATTCAATTTATTTGAAGACACAGTGGAAAATTGAATAGTGTCAGATAAAACAGAGATAAATTTTGCACAATGTAATTTATGAAACATCTAAAACTACATTTCGAGTTATTGGACCCTTGTGTTTAATAGAATGTTTTATTTTATTATAAAACACTGATTTTCAACATAAAGCGTATATTCCGTTACCGCTTAAGTTAAAATCAAACAGCTCACCATTTTCCTTGTACCTAACTTCAGTGCTTAATTTTATATTTGTCTTATGTTCCGACAACTTTCTAATACACGGTCTTTTCAAATTTATCCTTTAAAACTGCTGCATAAATTTTGTTCCTCGATAATCTTCACATTGTAATTTTGTGTTATATAACGCCTTATAGAACAAGCTATATACTAGAGTATATGTACAAATATATATTTCTCTTTAATAACAAAATTGGGAATACCGAAACTATTTTATATCCATTCAAGTAATTCTGCTGCTATAAATTTTGTATACGTACACGTAATCGAAAATGTATCTTGTTTGTTATATTCTAGCTAAAATAAAGTTCTTTGAATACTAGAATACTGAAAACCTATGTATCGACTATTCGCTGAATTCTTGCACTTAAGTAACAACTCCAGAGAAGGATTTAATTACCCTTTTATTCCAACTCAAACTGTATTTACAGATGGCTTCTTATGGGCATACAAGAAGCCTCCACTTGGGCTTTCACTCAAAATAGGAAATATTAAACTAAATTAATACTAAATAAACTTAATAAAGCAGGAACTGCACAGAATCAAACTCGCAGAATTGTTCTCAAACGGAAGCTTAAACAATCGTTTCTACTTTATTTGCATAAAGTGTAATTCTGAAAACTCATTCTAGGAGGGAAACGTAGGTGGGAAATTAGAAAGTAAAGGAAAGGCTTGTTCCAAAATGAAATAACTATTAGCTTTGGAGCTATGTCAGTTAATGTAGTAATGCAATAACCTTCTTGAAAGAATATTGCAAGATTCGGTATAGCGACAAAAGCTTTTATAGTCCTTTCTAATAACTGGGGTAAAAGTATGGAACACGAATTAAATTTTTCCTGCAATTTTGCAAACGTTGCCATATCCAATTTGTTCCCACCTTCACGGATTTACTTCAAACAAGAACTCTTGAAAGCAAATGTTTATGATGTTATAACCAACTTTTATTTTGAGACTTATTCTTTTCATTGTAAGAAAAACAATATTGAATTCGTGACATGCATTTATGTAACAATAAATTTCCTGTTAAAACTGCGTATTCGAACAAAAGAAAATGTGCTTTAAGTTTTGAAGTTAATTGAAAGATAACCTCCCCACATTGTAGAATTTTATAATACTCAGGAATACGCGTACCCTTAATTATTGCAGTTTGATCTTTTGAAATAGGTATATCTTTCAGAATGAATCGATTTACAGATTAAATTAAATGTTCGGAAAAACGTAAATTTTTGCTGCTATTCTTCCTGTTATTACAGTTGTTTCCCATTTTGCGAAATCAGAACGTTCCTTTGAAATCTTTCATAAAGTATTTTCTGTCTCCTTTGAGCATGCCATCGGGGTGTAAGGGTAGCACACTCGGCGCTTATTCGAGATGTCCAGGTTCGAGTCCAGCGAGTGCAATGCACATTTTTCATCTCTCCAGCATCAGACGCCTTAATAACCGGCAGCGGTGGTGTTTACAGTGGCGCCTGAACTAAAAAGGTGGTGAACAGTAATTCGTCACCACCAGGATTTGGTGACTGGGTCATCTAAGAGCCAATCACCCTGTAAAAGGGGGAATATATAAGGTATTTTCTCCTTCCTACCGTTACACCTTCCGGGTGTAACAGTAACACACTCGGTGCGTATTTGAGAGGTTCAGGTTCTAGTCTCGGCGAAGGCAATGCACATTTTTCTCCTCTCCAGCATCAAAACTCCTAATGACTCCACACTTTCAAACGACATATAAGAAAGAAACAAGACTCGTGAATTTATAAGGGAGAAATTTTTAAATTACCCTGGCCTCCAAAGCAAACTTATCATATTATACCACATAGTCTATAATAATAATTCCAGAGGATAAAAACGCGACGGATAGGAAAGAAGTATACATTAATTTCTTTCAAAAATGATAAAAACAGAGCACAATGTAAAGTTTAGGGCTACAGCTGTTCAGGGGTAGTTGTAAAGTACCTATAGTACGTTAAGTTGACATTTTGAAGCTTCGGTATTGGATGACAAGGAGATTAGGCAGCAAAAGGAATATCACAAAAATTATTTATGTAAGCATCTTATTGCCCTCCGTATCCCTTAGGTTAATATATCTACGGTTTCTATGTGCTGCCTGAGTGCCAAATTCGAGGTTTTTTACCTACTGTGTAAGGTGTTAAATGTTTAAAATGCAGCAGCATATTTGAGAAAAAGATGCTAAAACACTTATAAAATTATATTAATGTGAATTATATTAATGTGAATGTAATTGAAAATTATATTAATGTGTGTTCTTCGTGAAAATGAAACAAAGTGAACTTCACAAAGAGGCGGATATCTGCATTTAACTGTGTCATGCTTAATTTCGGGATTAGATTAATGTTCATTGTATTTTGGTCATTCAACCCGATGTTTGAGTGCATATATATACACTTAATAAGGTATTTCGCCCGCCTTCTTAGCATGCCTTCGTGGTGTAATGGTCAGCACACTCGGCGCGTGTTCGAAAGGTCCGAGGTTCGAGTCTCGGAGATGGCATTGCTCATTTTTCATGATTTCTGCTTCAAAAACTCCTAATGGGTCTACAGAGGCGCTCGAACTACAAAAGAAGATGATTCGCCACT
This sequence comes from Stegodyphus mimosarum, assembly GCA_000611955.2. NCBI lineage: Eukaryota > Metazoa > Arthropoda > Arachnida > Araneae > Eresidae > Stegodyphus > Stegodyphus mimosarum. Next base: position 169,178 of record KK112851.1, read on the forward strand.
GATGGATGATGATTCGCCACCACCAGGATTTGGCGATTGGGCCCCCTAATCCCCAGTAGCCCTTTAAAAGGGGGTATATATAAGGTATTTCTCATGCCTCCTTAGCATGCCTTCGTGGTGTAACAGTCAGCACACTCGGCGCGTATTCGAGAGGTCTGAGGTTCGAGTCCCGGCAAGGGCATTGCTTATTTTTTATGATTTCTGCTTCAAAATAACCTAATGTCTCTACGACTTAATAGTAATTTTAATATACAAATAGTTAATTAGCCACAGTTTTGAAAAAAATACGCAAATCTTTGTTCAAAACTAGGAAGTAATTACAGTTATTACATTTTGTACTAAAATGAAGAAATTCTTTTCTTGTTTGAATATTCAGAAAGATTTCGAGTGCTACTAACTTAGAGATTAACAGAAAAGAATTAATGGGAAGCAAAAATATGAAATCGGTTGTAAGCCAGAGAAACAGCGTATTTATTAATCGAATGAATCAGCTCACTGATAAGCAGTTTTCGAGTCTACTTCTTACAGTTAGGTTATTTGAATATGACAAAGTGCACGAGGGCTATCTGCCTCAGAAAGGGATGCCTTCTGGAAGGACGTTCTAAAGAAAACCGGCTGAAATTTACCTTTCTTGCGGAAAAAACACGAAAGCCAACTAGACAAGTAGTCCGTTGCCTGGGACCAAACTTCCAGTATTAATCACTCGGGCTGTGATGGGGCCCTTGTTATGGAATCCTTCCACTAGATCAGTGATTCTCAAGCTGTGCTCAGCAGAACTTAGAGGGATTCTAAGGGTCTTCCGCAAGTTAAAAATTACAGTTAAAGGTAATTTTTAATACTGCGTGGGATGGAAAGCTAAACATATAAATTAATTAATTAAGAAATACTTTTTATTTCTGTTGGTATAATTTTCTAAAATAATACAGTAAATCTACTTTTTGTAGATCTACTTTTGTGAGTAAAAGCATAATGAAGAAGAGATTTCCTTTTCCTTTTCCAAACAAAGATTTCCGATATTAGTATATTTTGAACGCTTTATTAATATTTACTTG
>KK112851.1:170275-209092 GCA_000611955.2 Stegodyphus mimosarum
CTGAGTTTTGTGTAATTTATGAGTCGTAAAGTTTGACCACTTAATTATGGTATTAACCTTCAAAGATCCGACATCGACCATCTCTGAAAATCTCTGTCTTACAGAAAATCTTACAGACTGATTATATCTTCTAATATTATATTTAGAATATGGTAAAGTTATATTTCTAACTTAAGTATCAGTCAAAAACATTTTAAGTTTAATTTTATTAAGCTTAAATGAAGCATTTTACATGCTTGCTAAAATGAGTTCCGGGTTTCGCATTAAATTAAAACTTGCTTAAACAGGCCAGATTTAGTTAAATTTAAATATTTGTTTTTAGAATTGAAAACTCAATATTGCATTTTCTTTTTTTCCTATCTCTATTTCAGTTTCGACGATTGAATAAATTCAAATAGTTTCTCGTTACATAAATAAAGATCTTGAATACTCTGGATATGAAATTATAAAACTGTATTCGAGATTAATTTTATCAAAATCGTTTCCACAACAGTTACCTGGCATAAAGATGCGAGCACCATTTGAAGATGAGTTTTCAACTTGCAAAAACCAACAACCATAAAAATACCAGCACACCAGCAAGGTTTTAATTTTTGATAACCCAGGCGAAAGAAAATCTTGTTTGTATAAGAGTACTCCATTGCAGAGTTGCTTTCACCTTAATTAGAGTTGCTTTTATCACAGCCAAAAATTCTCTTTATATAGGTGATGGGACATTTATACGTAACATCCTTCTGTAGCTTTCTGCCTCTGATTACGAAAGTTGACTGAACTGTATAAGAGTGCCAGCATTTTTATGGCAGGCACCCTTATGAGGTGATCCCTGTTCAGCATATCGATCCGCTTCATTGAAGATTTTAAGTTTGACTTCAGGTGAGGGAACGTTTTATTTTCAAGGATTGGTCTCTCATAAATTCCTCAAAAAATCATTATAAATTTAAGTTTCATCTTTTTAGATTCCAGTATTACTATTAATAGTTTCTCGATATATTAATAGAATTTTTATATTCTTACAATAAGAATAAAGTTTTGATATGCACTTCTGCTTTTAAAAAATATTTCAATAAACATATTTTTGGCTTTTTGCACGTCTTCGTTAAAAAGAGACTTATAAATTCATGTGAGAGATTTTTAGTATGATATCAGACAGAAGAATTTTCACAAAATAAAACTTGAAAGTAGCAGGTACTGTGGAATAATTAAATATAAAGTATTTAGCAGGTTAAGGAAGAAATCTGAAGAATGTAAATTAATGTATGAGCAGAATACAGTATGTTACTGAAACTGTTTTATATCTGAATATATATATATATATATATATACAGATAGATAGATAGTCAACTAGATAGACAGAGAGATATAGATGTAAGAGTCAGTCAACGAAAAATGGAACAAACGCTGCAGGTAACAAGCTATTGGGAGAGAAGATATTGTTTATTGCTAGAGCAGCAGTTACAACTGTAAGGAAAGTTATGAACTGGCGAATAAGTCTCTTGAATTTTCAAATCACGTGATTGAAAAAAGTGATAATCTACTATATGCGCTGTCCAAGAATATAGTAGATTTATATATTCGTATAGTAGTCCATAGGAGAATTGATTTCATAAATAGATTCATTAACGGTGGAACTGAGAGCTGTAGCTCAGCGTTTGATGGCGGAATACCGCTGTTATTTTTTAATGGATTTTATTATTTTATGCTGCTTCTGCAATTGATTAGAATTCCAGAAATGGGCTGACTGCAAAAGCTTGTACAAGTACAGGCAGAAGTAGGCCGGTATCTCTGTAGTATTACAGATGATTGAGATACTGCTGAGGCTAGTTAGCTGTTAAGATTGCACTCCAATTTTGACGGAGAACTCATCGGGGTGGTCCGAATATCTCTCAACCCTCTTCCGCTGCCAGCTGCCTCTTGAGAAAACTTTCGTTGTGGTGTATTTTGTGTACGCCCTTGCCGCGAAGACACTGTACACTTAGAAACATTCATGCCTTGTCCGGGGCTACTTCATTACGTCTGTGACTGTTTTCTTAGCCTATCCACTTTTCACAAAGTAGCTTTCGGCTCACTTTTTATTTACTAGTCCTTACAGTTTTAAGCTGGAAGTTAAAACTAAAAATAAGAAATTTAATAAACTGTGCTGTTGTCAATTTTCTTCTGTAAGGAAATGTTAAAGCTAAGTTAACGATAAGAAGTTCGCTCACGTTGAAGTACTTAGCTTCGTAACTGGCATCAGATTTACCATGTTAAATTTTATACCTAAGGGCTAAAGAAAAAATATAAGATGCTCAGACGGATGTGCTCAAAAGCGATAGAAGCTCGAAAGCTGATTGATAAATACAAAAAACTAAAATACTCTTTTCTTATTCTTATCTTGTATGCTTTAAATAAAAACAAAATTTCGGCTTAAATTTGTTTCAGGTAGAGGAATTTTCAGAAAATCTAGTTGTTTTAATTATAAATGTCACTGACAGAAGTAAATCACAATTTGTAAGTTTGTTTTGCTATTCGTGAAAAGTGAGAAATTTGAGACATACATTTGACAGCTTTGAAGAAATTTGTCCTTAGTACATCGAGCTATTGTTAAGCTTTAAATACAAATGCAGGTTCCCTATCACAGAGAGAAAGAAACATTTCTTAAATATAAAAGTTTCGACTAAGTAGACAAAACAGAAAGTGACGGTTTTTTTATTGCAATATTTATTCAAATTTTAACATTGAAATTATAATTATGACTATAAAAAGGTACTGCAATTCGTTGTTTCAAAATAATAAAATAAATTGAACTCGGAGACAATAGGATAACTTAAAACTTAAACTTCAATATCTAGTCCTTCCGTCATGGAAATAATTGCGGTCAAAAAGGAAGTATTACAGAACACATACAAGTCCTCATAATTCCGATTTACTGTGGATTTACTAAACACGGATAGTATGATAGTATGTGCTTCTTTTGACAATATTTGAATAGTAACAGATTGTAGGGGCCAAAAATGGACTCTATTAAAATGGACTGTGTCCCAGGTTACGAATGATGTATTTTGGTCTGTCACAGGAACTGCAGAAAGTGTATACAGGAAATACGTCAATTTCGAACATACGTCTAGTCACGTTACATTTGAGTGAGTCCAAGATGGTGCAACAATCTATTGCCATCAGGCAAAACAGGAATGTCATTTCTTAAAAAAAGATTATTATGACTGAAAAGGTGGGGTAAACTTGTTAAACCACAGTTCAAGGTAGTGTTCCTCAAACCACCATTCAAAGCATTATATTCTGAAACGCTGTATTCCATAAATTTTGGTAGTCGCTTACCAAAATTAGAGTTGCAAACGAATACAAACGAATATTATTGTTGACACAACAGTAACGGGCAACGCGCCACAGCTTGGTCAGAGGATATCATAATTAGTTTGTGAACATTGTCAAAGAATGACACTAAATTTCCTGGAGGAATAAAGCATGTTTAGAGCTCTTTTGAGTAAATGAACTTGTTTGTGTGCGCAGGCAATCTAAATAAAATGAGAGAAGCGTCATTCCTTTTCATTGAACAATGCAGCCATGAACCAGTCTGGGAGTCAAGCGGATCGTATGTGACTTCACTGCGAGACATAGTCCCACAACTGATAGAATCGGTAGCTTAAATCCGATGTTTCGAGGATATTTAAGTGATTTCCATTTCTCTTTTTAAGCGAAAAGCTTATAAGGTATTTTCCCCCTCCTTTCAGCATGCCTTCGTGGTATAACATTCGCACACTCAAAGCATGTTCAAGAGGTCTAGGTTCGAGTCCCAGCGAGAGAAATGTGCACTTTTACTTCACCTGCTTCGAAAAAACCTAATGATTCTACAAGCCAAGGAACCTTATATTTGCATTAAAGACATTTTTACGATGTTCTTAAGCGGTTTTTAGGAAAATTATTAAAAGTTAAATTTATTAAAACTATAAATTCATTTATCTTTTCTAGATGCAACACTAAATATCGCAATACAAAATATAACTGTCTAAATAATTTGGAGATGTTGATATGAAAAAATAGTTCTGATTGATAAATCATTAGATAAATGTTTAGACCAATACATGCATTTAACTCCAGTAATTTCTTAACCAAAAGCTTAATGTAGGCAGATTCTTCCAAAAGATAGCGAATTTTGCAAAACGCATGCTATTAAATACTTTCATTTATAAACAGCATGTTAAAATCATCTGCAATTCTGGATTTTTAATTAACTTCTTCCAAACTCATTCAAAGCTGATAAGCTCATCAAATTCATTCAAATCTCATCATCAAAGAGGAAAAAAATAAAATAAAAGTTTGAAAGATGCTTCCCCATAAAGAATACTGTGTGGGGTTTTAGTTATTTAATTCTAAAGTTCTGGCTTAGAATCCCACGAACACTAACAAGCGAATAATCGCTTAAGTGTATGAACAAAACACGTAAGACTTAAGAAGGGTTCAATACCCTTTATTTTTCAGAATATTTACAATCAGTTCCTACTTTGGAGTTTACACAAAGCCTCCACTCGGGCTTGAACTTAAATAATATTGAATTTAAATTAAAGTAAACTAGCTTAACTAAGCTATCTGAAAGGTATAGCCGAAGCTATCAGAAATCTAATTAGTTGGCCCCTAAGTATTAATTTAATCGGCGAAGCCAAGCAAGGGCCTAAGGTATGGCCGAGCGTAGTAACTAAGAGAGAACGTAGCAAACACGCGCTAGTCAGGGAATCGGTGAGATATCGACTGAAATAGTACTCTTTCTCATTTGCATTTACTGCGTTTCTGAATTTACATTCTGGCAGGAAATTGTAAGCTGAAATTAGAATAAAATAGGAACGATACAAAACTTAACATAACTGTTAATAAACTTAGGATAAACCTTACAACTAAATGAAAAATATGTTTCAATTTATATTAAGGGATTCAGCCTGTAAGAAAAGAATTTTAGCTAAATAAAGTGGATGAGCAATTTTGTAATATATGTTTTAAAAGCACCGTGATGAAAGGCTTAAAATTTGATGGTGTTGCCTTAAAAATTATTCGAATCTTTAATAGGAAATAACATAACCAAAGAATTATTCAAATGATTTAAAAATTTCTGATAGCTAAAATGTGGGATTGAAAAATTCAAAATAACCTGTTAATGACAATTCAAAGCAGTGATTGCTTTGAATGCAGTGGAGGTATATTCAATTTTTTACATTCGTTTCTGGAGCGAAAATTATCGAAATTGAAATAATCGACACAAATAGAATGGACTTTTTATATGGATTCAAATTAGACTAAAGGCTACTCCATGCGTTGATAGCATAATTTTCAAATTCAAGAAGATGCAATGAGTCAATTTACCTTGCTGAAGACGTTAATTCTCCTCATTCAGGCAAAAACTGGTTTGTAATAAGTAATTTATTTCTGTAATTCCTATATCATTACCACTTCTGTTGGTTGCTGATACTTTTCATCTGCATCTTCGAGCTAGCACAGGAATTAAAATTAAGCAGAAATAAACTTTTTTCAAGAATTAGGATCATATATGTTGCTTAAATAACAATCTAATAGAACACTAATCTTAAAATTTGTCTGAGATTTGAATTGCTTTGGGGAGGAGGGGAAGAATGGGTTAGTTATATAGGCGTTTTTAATTCTTTTCATGGTAATATCATTTTGAGTCAATTTATCTTACAATTTCTTCTCTAGAAGCATCCATTTCAATGCTTGCTTTAAAGGAGATGCCTTTATTGGTAAGCTATGCCAAAGATACTCACACTTTTAATACAAAAAAAAATCGGAATTTAGGGGTGCGCGTTACACACCGGATATAAAAGTGATCCATTTAAAAATTAGGAAAAGAAGAGAATACAGAAATTAGGTTTCTACATAAATCTAAACCCTGCTTATTTAAAATAAATGACACACCTTATGAACTTAAAAATTCTCATTATCGGATAATTTCCTTTTCATAAGGCACATTAATTATTGCGCTTTCACTCTTTCAGAGAAAACATCTGGCTCCTAATTCCGCGAATTCATTCAAGTCGGAAGTTCATTCTTACCCCAAGTTATGTCCCCTTTTCTCAAAATCCTAGAATAATAGTCTTGTGCACACCTGCACTGAAAACAATCCACCTTCTGTGAAGAGTTATTTACTCCCTCAAGCATTTCCGCCACGCACATATTGTTTCCATTATCGCTTGTCAGTTCAATATACCATTGTTCGAAATTCTGCGGAAAATCTTCGAACCTTCGACTTCAAAATATAACAGCATCACTCATGTATCTTTCAGGTTTCTTCGTAAAAAAAAGGATACGCGTTATACGGTAAATATACCTAAAAATTAAACTAGGTAGTTCGAAATTATAGGGGCGCGTTAAACACCAGTACTCCTTATACACCGAAATAAACGGTATTTACTAAATATCCAAGAGCAATCCAATTGGTATAATATCATGAAATGCATCACTGACATCTCATCAACAATTAGCAGATAACACGTTTCTAATTTGCTTTCTAAGTAACTAACTGCTTTCGCAAACTAATGAATATTTTGAAGCAATTAAAAATGATATTAAGCTAATATTATAACATAAGCGCTTTAAAACTATCGGAATTTAGTTAATTCTAGATAAAAAAGTGAATATTCTGAAAATGTAGTAAAAATTTAGTCAAGAAAAATAATACTTAAAAATTTAAAATTTAATAATTAATCATTTACCTTATTAAAACGTACATATCAGCTTGTGAGCTAAATATGTTAGAATGTTGACCAGAAAAACGGGATTAAATTTAAAATTTAAAAATCAAATTTGCCAGTTATTCAAATCTACCGAGTTCAGCGTAAACCGAGCTACGACATTACTCGCTTCTTCCGGTTTCAGCAGCGGATGTCTGAAGGACCAGCTCTTTTGAATACTCTGTAAAAGAGTTTACTAAAAAATGTAACAAATATGTTTATTAAAAGTATTATGTTTATTAGAAACTGATGTTTAAGTTAATGTTCATTATTAAAATATTACCAGTATTATTAAATTTTTTTGTTTTTAATTAATGTTACTATTATGTTTATTAAAGTGTTACAATTATGCGTTACTAAAAAATAAAAGTACCTGATTAATGAAGGTGACAGAAACACTTGAGTTTGTTTTAGGTGGAATATAACAGAGGCGTTTATTTGTACAGATTCATATAATGTGTGGCGGAAAATGCTGAATAATTTTTCATGCGTTCCAGTGAAGTTCTATGCCATTATAATGTTCACATTTTTGTACATATATGAACAAGCGCTTATGATTCAGCTTAATCACACAATGCTTTCATGAAATAGAATTTTTTTTCTTTATTTAATATTTAGAAGTATTCGGTTGTATGGGTCAACAGCAGAAATCGTTATAGCTCAAAGATTCCTAAATCTTACCTTATGATAGAATAAAGACAAGATTCCTTTCTTAAGTGATATGAGTAAACAACTTTCATTTTGCGTTTAATATTAAAATCTTATATCACCTTACGAGACAAATCGTGAGCATTCACTTGATCGACATTTTTTCAATTCGATTACGATTTCTAGTGACATTGCTACGATAAAATCGTTAACCTCCAAAAAGAAAAATCTTTGAAATGTTTCTTCGAGTAACAAGAGAATATTAAATTTACTCGAAAATTAGTAAGCAAAAGAACGATAAATTTTTTTTAACTTTTAAGACATCCACGCTAAAAAACTTTAAAACATTAGAAACTCTCTTGGTTATTCAATATATATTTATTGCAAACAGTCAGTTTTTCAATTTGACTTAATAAATTCTGATATTTGACACAAGTACAAAAGTAGCGTTACATAATTATTTTCTGATTTTGGTAACTTTGGATTTCTAGGTACTATCTTAAAATCTTGCTAAAATGAAACTTATACGTTGGGTGGAAGTTCACATTGGCCGGTCAAGAAGGAAATCAAAGAAAGAAAAAGATGGGGTTGACATTTCTCGCAGAAACGACGAAAGTACGCCAAGCACACCTTTACACAAGATCGAACCGATTGGAAAAGATTTACCACGGTCCGCAGGAAGCACTCCACACAGGGTGAAACATCCACCTTCACCACACCCTATGCTAAGAGCACCAGAGACGCCAAATATAGAGAACCGACTGCACATTCGAACAAGTTTTCTTGACACTGGTCTGATTCCTCTTTCTACGCCCCAGCAAGTCGGGTTTGGATCGTCTACAGCCCTGGATTCTCCAAGAGTGCGATGTAGGATTCGCACTAATCCATGGCTTCCATCACCCAAAAACTCAGACTGCGCTACGTGGACGAATGGTATTCGGTCCTCCTCCATTGGATCTGAAAGTTCGGAATCAATCCCTGGAAGTGGATTTGGAAGCCAGTCCAGTGGCAGTCTTTGGGAAGGTAAGCAATTATTTTCCATTCTGCAACCGTGCCTACGTATTTTTTCACCTGAGCCAATTTCACCACGTATTTTTTAACCTTTCGTTTTCGTTTCTGTATATAGAAGGGCAAATGCGCCCTTCTATATACAGTGTCCGCCGTTTGATGAGAAAAATAAATAAAAAGGAAAAGAAAAAGAAATATGTTATGTATGCATGCAACATAGTATAAGTTAACTATATCTCTAATTTTCTATAGAGATAAGTATTTCGAATCATAACACAATAGCCATTTACGATAATATTTAAACATAGATTTACATGCTAAAAATGACATATAATACATAAAGAATTATAGTTTTGAAGTTAAAAGATTTAAAAATTTTCTTTTTTGATAAATGACATGTTCCCTATGTCATAATATAAATGGCATTGTGATTAATATAAGAACTATTTTTCAAACATTTCAATAACCTAATTTGTTTAATGAAGTAAACTACTTTATTTCTTACTTCATATTCAGAAGGCAGAATGGCCATACTTGAAACTATTTCTTGACCAAGTGAAGATTCGTATAATTTTTAAGCTTGCCGAAACAACTTTCGCCATTAGAAACAGCAACTTGCAACGTTAAAAATACTTTTAACGCTGCTTAAAATTCAGATACGATTGAACTAAATTATATTCGTGGATTGTTTTTAAAATATAAGCCTATATCTGCTTTAATATTGTCAGGACTGAGTGTTCGATGCATATTCTTGGCAAACATCTTCGAGAAACACTTTACACAATCCTGATCTTGAACAGCGAGCTGAATGCAGCTATGTTCGGTGGTAGAATACTGTGAATAAATGGTAGAAGAACTACACTTCAGAGGGATTTAAAATCCTCTTTTATTAAACCACAGTTATGTACAGCCACTTCCCAACTCGGGAGGGATACAGAAAATAATGATCGCACTTGGGTCTAAACTGAACAATCAAATTTAATTTAAACTAAAGCTAATTAGAAATTAAGTAGTCGTTGCTCACAGAGCTATGAACGCGAGATTGGCCTCTAAACTAAATGGTGCGTAGCAAGATTTAACTAATACTGACGCACTTAGAATTACTTCAATAAGTAATAACGTAACAGCGCTACGGCTTAGAATTTAAATATTATTTAATCAGGCGAACGTCGAATAGAGTAACAGTGGTCTGAGACTAAAAGCTCTCCCACACTGAAAGGTTTCTACCTTTCGTTTAAATATAACTTGGCTCCACTTCAAATTAGCATAAAGCTGAAACGCGCGCTTATTCTAACGGGAAGTTTAAATGAGAACAGATAGAAAAGTAAAAAATAAAATAAAACTTTGTTAGTTTAACTAAAACCTTACAATATCCGGAAATTATCCAAATAGTGTGGTTTCTAAAACTAAGCATTTTTGACTGAATTTTTGCATCATTTACATCATTCGGAATTTAAGACATTACCTGTTGCTTTAAAATTGCTTATCTTCAATGAAATTCGTTTTTATCCAATTAGAAGCTAATAATCGGAACATATTTTGTTTAATATTTGGTATCTCCATTTCAGTTGCGAGGTTGAAATATAAACACTTTTTAAAAATCTATAGTGAAAAAAGTATTTTTCTCGAAAATTCATTTTCTTATTAATTGATTCTTGACAACCTAATTTATCAACCTTTCGTTTTCGTTTCTGTTCGAATTATGCTGATATAATTATCTTTAAAGCTAAATTTTTACATTTCTCATAACTACTTTCAGAATATTTCCCCTCATCTGCAATAAAAAAAAATTTCTATTACGTTTGCGGCTTTATAGACTGTTACAGTTTCTGACTGCAAGGCTTTACAATCTGATTCTTGCAGCATTAAACTCCACGCCGATAACATATTCGTATATAAAACGTTTAAATTGATTTATTTCAAAAGGTTGTTATTTTCATCATATTGCAATCATTTATCATTTGATGCTGTATCTTTTAATAACAGATATGCTTTGGTTATTTGTAAATACAATTCTTTAACAGCGTTTGCCTTTGATCCCCATCACATACCAATGTTACTTACTTTGAAAACAAGAACACGTGTTTATAGAAATAAAAATAGCGTGTTCAATTTAATGCTGGCTATTAAGCAATAAAACCAGTTTATACGTATATTCTCTATGTAGAAAATTCTAAGTGCGTGTTGACCTATAACAGAAAAATTCCATACTTTAATACAAGTTGTAGTTTCGGTATAAAAGTTTGAAATACATTTTGGCCACAATTGATTTATTAAGGCTTAAAACCCATAATAACTATTAATTCGCTCTAATCTTAAGTACATAGTAACATTTATGTAAGCTTAGTGTGATTTTAGAATTGAAATTATTTGGCTTTCCTAAAATTACCATACCATGTTTCTATCGTTAATTCGATTTCTGTTGCGCACAGTGGATTCAATAGCTTCTTCATTTCACTTTTCTTCACCTTTAATACCACTATATCGAGATATAAGAGGCTGAATGGGTAACTCTTGTAGCTTGCTTTGGCACGGTTCCTGACGAACGGATTAGCTTGTAAGGTTTTAGTTAAACTAACAAAGTTTTATTTTAATTTAAATCTTTCTATCTCTTCTCAGTTTCAACTTCCCATCAGAAGAAGCGCGCGTTTTCAGCGTATGCTAATTTGAAGTAGAGCCAAGTACTATTTAAACCAGAGGTAGAAACCTCTCAGTGTGACAGAGCTTTTAGTCTCAGATCACGGTCATTCTGTTCGACGTTCGCCTGACTAGCTAGCAGCTAAATTATAAGCCATAGTGCTTACTACGTGATTGCTTATTGAAATAAATCCAAGTGCGCTAGTATAAGTAATTCTTACTACGCACCATTTAGTTAGAGGCCAACTCCGCGATTAGCTCTGTGAGCAAAGATTAATCAAATTTCTATTTAGCTTTAGTTTAAATTTATCTGATTGTTCATTTAGACCCAAGTGTGGTCTTTTACTTTCTGTATCCCTCCCGAGTTGGGAAGTGATTTGTAAATAATATTGATTTAATAAAAGAGGATTTTAAATCCCTTTCAAGTGCAGTTATTATACAACTGAAGCATAGTATCTACAACCAGAACATAGTTGTATTCAGCTCCCTGTTCCAGATCAGGACTTAGAGACTTTTCAGCTGTTCACAAAGATGTTTGCCAAGAACATGCACAGAACACTCAGTCCTGACAAGCTGAGCATAGTTTTCAGACGTTCCCTGATCCCCGTGGCGTTCTCCGCGTGTGAATAAGAGACATACCCTTATAATATCCGCCCCTTAGAATATATTATTTTCTTGTGCATAATATTTGCACAAGTAGGCTCTATATTACATGGACCTATTTGTACGCATGTATATAAATCATCATTAGTGTTCATACAGATACATCATCTCTCATCAGAGCTGTGTCTATATATATTTTCAGAAGCAGAGGGAATTGTGAGCCTTTATATACAACCAAACTAACTATACATGTTCATCAATTCTGAATCCCAATTTTCACGTATAGAAAAATGATGCAAGTAGTGATTTACAATTTTTATAGGAAAAAAAATACCCTTTTGATAGATGGGAAAACACCGAAAGTAATTAAGGATGTAATTAATGTAAAAACAAATACTGCACTAATTTTGAAACATTATTGCACAATTTATTTTTCTTGTTTCAATGAAGCAAAATCATCAGTATTTGTTCTTTCCTTTCTTCTTTCTTCCTTTTTTTTTTTTAAATCTACCTGATTATTTTAACTCATGCTTCATACGCTATAAAGAAAACAGGTATCTTTGGAATATTTCTTCTCCAAGATGAAGATCCTGCAAAAACTTTTATTATTTTAAGTTTCCTATATCATCCTTCACTATTAACCAGAGTAACCGTCAACATCAAGTTAGGCTTATCACTGTTTCCTAATTCAGATGTAATTGATTTAAATTGTATTTGTGAATTATCATTGAAAGACTTAAACTCGAAGCAGCTTTGGCGTTCAGAAATAACTGGTTTTTAAAACCAGATAACTTTTAGCATTCATATCATTTGCATAAGGCTAAGTTATAGTTTCTTCTTTCAAATTACTTAAATCCAGTGGCATTAATTTTTTATCGGTTTGAAAATGAAAGCTGAAAGATATTTCGTTTAATATTTTATATTTCCATTTTATTTGTGATATTAAAATATATATCATTTCTTTCATTTCTACAGCTAGAAAAAGATTCTGAAAAATTACTTTACATATTTATTTATTCTAGACTATTATAAACTATTTATAAACTTTCTTTTCCGTTTCTATTTAACTTTATTTTTATTCGACAAACTCACATTTCTCGAGAAATTTTTAGAAATATTGTGACGTACGGAAAGTGGTAATTCCTTCGTTTATTTGTCCGTTCAGTATGACACTATCTGCCTGAGGCAAAGAATGTCTTCGCGGAGATGAGAAATGAGAAACGACCCGTGTTTACGTTGCACGTGAGGAGAATCGCAAAATCACCAGTTGCAACCAAACTCATTCACCGGAATACAAAACTAGGTTAGTCACTCTATCAAGAGTGCAGCTTTATATTCAGTTAATAGATTTTATTAAAAGACTTTTACCTTTCCTGATTCATGCATCATTAAATTCGATACAGATAATATGCATAAAAAATTTTAATTAATTTCCATCAAAAAGCTTTTATTCATCCTATTAGCAATGATTTTCCATTTGATGCCTTAAATATATTTGATCTATTAATATAAATGTTATGCAAAAATAACGAGATGCAAATTATATACAGTGCGAAATATTGCCTTTTCTGTCTCACTTTAAATACTAGCTGGACTTAATATTTAACTAAATTTTGGGTGATTAACTGATGAAGGCAAAGCAGGTGAAGGCAATCTGCATAAAATGCTGATTACTTTCAGTGAACATTTTCGAGGAATAAAAAAATATTAAGCACCCATACAAAGACGTAACTTAACCGATCAAATGACCACTGTTAAGTGGCTTTATTCAATCGACCTCTGACAGGCAAATAAGGCTTTGATTGCAATTATTTATAAAGAATGTTAAATATTACCGATTAAATTTAATTTCTATAGGCTTTATTAAAAATTCTAATACATAAAAACTCATAAAAATATAAACATAAAAAATTCATTTTCATTTTATTTACTTTAATGAAACAATGTTTATATGGTACACCCCTATTTATATTAGGATTACTTGAAAATTTTTACTATTGGCGAATGTCAGAATGTTTCCAGCCGTATATTCGGCCTTACTATTAGTCGGAAAGGTTTGTTCTAATTTTTCAACAATAAAATTCAAAATTTTATTACTTTTTTGTTAATTTCTTTAATACTGAAGTCATTTTCTTTGTTTCATTATAAACACTAGAATAGACTGTAGAGTTACTAAGTTTTTTTTTTTTTTTTTTTTTTTTTTTTTTTTGATTTTTTTTTTTTTATCAGCAGAAATGAAAAAAGTGCAAAATCGTGTCCCTCACCGGGACACGAACCTGGACCTTCCGAATACTCGCGAGTGTGCTATTGTTACACCACGAAGGCATGCTGAAAGGAAGCAGAAATTACCTTATGTACTCTCTCTTTTAAAGAGTGACTGGGAATTAGGAGACCCATTAGCCAAATTCTGGTGGGGACACATTATCGTCCGCCATCTTTTAGTTCGGGCGCCAGAGTCATTAGATTTTTTTTTTGAAGCAGGAGACAGGAAAATTGCGCACTGCCCTCCCAAAAGACTCGACCTGGCCTCTCGAATACGCGCCGAGTGTGCTACCGTTACACCTCGAAGGCAGGCTTGAAAGAGGGAGGAAATATCTTTCAAGATCAGAAAGATAAGAAATTATGACTTTTCCTATATCTTCACAGTCCTGTTTTCACAGAAAATAAAAGTAAAGTACAGTGTCATTCACTCCATCTAGTAGCAACCATGGCTATTTCAATAATAACCGTACTGGAAGGAACTGAGTAGTTCTGAAGGAAGTTAAATATAGATAAAGCAGGATAAAAACACAAACGATACGTATCATTGTAGAGGTGAACTTAACAATGAATAATGCAGCAAGTCAAAATTTAACCGAAAAAATAAGGAAAGAAACAGATAATATGATACATTTCATTTTTATCTATTGTTTTTTAATTTCCTGATGTTCTAAGGATTTACTCTGCTGAAACTTAATTTCTCTGTCGCCGCGTCATGCGCCCTCAGTTAGTTCCTCTGGAAACTTTTTATGGAGAAATGAAAGTAGTTAAGAGTTGCATTTCACTTTAAAAACCGAGAGAACACAATTATTTATGTCTCAGATATGATGTTTTCGAAGCAAGTGCAGTCCATGCAGCTCATTACCACGAAGAAATCATTTTCATTACTATTCAAATGATTTGAAGGTAAAATTTTAATCTTAAAGAATAGCGTATATAGTATTGTGAAACCGCGCCACTTTTGAGAGTAAATTAACATCACCAAATTTTCTCTTAATTTAGTTTCTCTTAACTTTCCTCGTGTGAGAGCGCATTTTTCTTCCTGAGCTTTCAAGTATTTAAATGCAAATAGCATCTAAACTTTAATTCAGCCGGCTTCCTTATTCTTCCCTAGCAGTTCTCAGAGCTTCTTTTGCCTTAACAAGCCTTAGCATTGCAAATGTGTTTTTAACAATATTTTATTACTTCATTTTGACAAGGGAATTGTTAATGCAATATATGCATTTTGAACGACAGCATCCATTAGCAGTTTTAGCAATCTGTCTTAGTAAAGTTATTAGTATTCTATTTATTTACACTTCTCATTACCTTCGCATAAATGTAAACGTAAGAAATGAAATCAGTTTGGATGAGAACAAAGTCAGCGTAAGTAAGCAGTGATAGGAAAGTCCAACTCGTTTAAATACAGAATTTATTTCCTTAATTGTTGATCTTAAACATGCATTTTTGTTTAATATGTTTCTTAAAATAAGGCTTAGAATTTATTGAAAACGATCTCAGCATTATGGGGGAATGAGGTTTTTGTAAAAAGAAGCATGTTGAGTAAAAGTTGTTGTTGTTGTTGTTACTTATGCTCACTTGCCTGACACTAACATCAGCCCAAGCCCATGAAATTCCTCGTGGCAAGGAGCGCAAGATTACGCCTGTGGTTGGCAACAGCCTTGAGCATCATACAAATGACAGTGCGATTTAGCTCAGTTCCGTCCCCAGTTTTGATGGGGAGCACCCCGGGGGGACGGGTCCGAGGGTCTCCCATCCCTCTCCCCTTCCATCAAACCACACGAGAGGACTTCCGGCTCGCCGCATATTTGAAGTGCCGCCATGCTGCACCAACACTATACATTTACAAACATCCATGCCTTCTCCGGGATTCGAATGTGGGCCCTTCGGCACGGCAGTCAGCGACGCTAACCACTGTACCGACTGGGCGGCTGAGTTGTATCACATTAAAAAACATTCATTGGGCTTTAATTAGTTAAAAACAAAAAGCTTTATAGCTACATGCGTACAATTTGAGGTAATATTCAAGAAAGAACTTAACGACATAAATTATTTTGTAATGCTCAAACAAATTCAGTAATTTGAAAGTAAATTTGGGAAGGTGCTAAAACATAAAAGTTGATTACTTTGGAAGTTCATAGTTTAGTCGCGTGTAAATTAACATTTTTTGTTAAATATATAGGTTAATCTCTTTTAATTTAGGTGAAAATTTTTTCTAAGCAGACTTCCACATATTTTAAGCTTAGAGATGGGAAAATATTTGTTTTTAATGAGTTAAAGCATGCTGAATGTTTTCGAGTTGGAATTTTTATTTTTCAGGACCATATATATTCGTGTGCGTGTGTCAACACAGTGATTATAATACTATAATATATTAAGATACTGTTTGTCTGCATAGTTATAAAATATACTATTTATATATATATATATATAATAGTTCAGAATTTCAAAATTAAGATTTATGGATAATATATAAACTAAAGTTTAGAAATTTCAAATAAGATCATGAATTATTACATTCGAGCAATATGTCGTGAAGTTGTTTAAGTAATCCATTTACATTTTAGAAAATGATTTTTAAAATTTCTATACTTTCCTGAAACAACAAACACTTTTAAAATACAAATGTGTAAGAATGGAAAAAGAAATGTTCGAAAAGTTCTAATAATCTAAATATCAAAAAATGAAACGATTTAATCCAAGTACCAAAACGGTAAGTTGGAAAATAAGTAAAAAATTGTTAGCTAATAATAAAAAACTTAGCATGAAATATATTTGTCTTGTTTTCCTTCTTTTTCAAGAAAACCTGACTCTGTTCCAATAAATTATATATATGTAATGTTTTAATGCGTAGATGAAGGAATTCGGTACTTTAATTTCTGGCATTCGAAAACACTTTACTGCGCAGTTGGAAGGATGAATGCATAAACCGAAAACTTCCAGACATAGTCGTTTCAAAACATAATTTTATTCCATTATAATTCACATCAGATCGTTTTTGTAGACAAGGAATTTATCCAATCATATTTAAATACGATACTTTTTATGTACACTGGCTTAGAAAATACGACGTTAAACAGGAGAGAATAAGCGGCGCAGAGTTGTTTTCATGGCAGAAGTTAGAAAAAAAGGGAAGTGTAATTGCTCGTGAAATAGTATTTATACTACGTAGGTGCAAATGTAAAGTTATGCTGCAACTGGTTAATTTTAATTCCTTTTTTCAAGCAGTGTTATGTAATTTGGAAAGATCTCGAATTTGGGAGAAAGGATAAACTTAGGTGAAAGAACACCAAATTTAGAATAATCACTTTTTGAGGTTGCCAATTATTTCTTAACATAGCGAACGTATTTTAGCTTACACACACATATATATATATATCAGAGCCGGAACAATGATGAGTCAAAGACGACTTAACTCAGGTGAACAAATAAAAAAGGTGCAAAATTAACTAAAAAATTTAGAAAAAAGCAAAAAGTAAATTTTGATTTTAACATCAACATTCCTGAAAAGGAGTTTTGTATTTAATCAACCAAACTCAATAAAAAGAAGAATTAATAACATTAATTCGTTTTTAAAAGAAATGAGGTTTTAGAGTAGTGCTTATATTATTTTCCGACATTAAAATTTATTATTGGAAGTAGCATATTATAGAAAATTTTCACTTGTTATAATGAGCTGCATAAATTAAATTTACGTAGAAACTATCATGCTCCCGGCAAAAGTAATTCTTTATTTTGTCTTCCACTAATATCTACTGCTCCTACTCGCCATAACAAGTTTTAAAAATCCACTAACCAAGCATAGACCAAGACGCAAATGCGACAGTTTTTTCTTGCATGACTCTTTGGAATAGCATCGTAAAATGCCCCCAGGGAACTGCATAAACTTAACTTTATTACACTGCACAAAGTTATACTCTGATCAATTTTTTTATATAAAATTTGTCAATGAAAAAGGCGCATTATTTGAGGTTTGTCTTCTTGTATCCACGTTTAATTTGAGCGGGAATTATACAAAGCGTTTTTTTTTACGGTTATTTCTGAAGCAGACGCATATTGCTAGATGGATTAAAGGAATTGGTGCATTGGTTTGTCTCATTCTTTGGTGACTGGAATGTAAAATAAGGTATAATTTCGTTGTTTTTTTTTCTCTGTGTGTGTGTGTAAACTAGAAAGGAATTTTTTAGTTTCAAAGAAATAAAAAACAGATTTAAAATTTTGAATATTTTGTCAAGATTTAAGGCAAACTGTTGTGGCGAATTCTAATTTTGACACACACAAAAAAAATCTAATATTGTACCTTGATTAGAAAATTATTGGTACAAATATATATTTAAAGAAAGCTGCTACTAAATTTTACTAAAGAAATGCTTAAAAATAAAATTTCGGAAAGGCTGAAATGTGAAGATAAACATACAAATAAACACAATGAACTGTTGATTTAAGATTTTAAAAAATAAAACATCGAATTTAGTTAGACCAGAAAGGGCAAACTTGTTCATTGCTGCCAACAAAAATCAGTGAACTCTTATCATACTTATCGCGAAATTTAACACATTGAAGCCTGCTGAGTTAACTAAAGATGCAGAGTAAATACAATGATAAAATACGAAGCAAAATTAATTATTTATTACGAAGCAAAATTAATTTTAAAATCGTTTTTATGTTACAGTGTTAACTTACAAGGTGTTTCTCCCGCCTTCTTAGCATGCCTTCGTGATGTAGTGGTCAGCACGCTCGGCGAGTATTCGAGAGGTCCGTGGTTGGAGTACCGGGGAGGGCATTGCTCATTTTTCATCTCTCCTGCTTCGAAATAACCTAATGTCTCTACAGTGGCGCCCGAACTAAAAAAGGTGGTGGATGATGATTCTTCACCACCAGGATTTGGCGATCGGATCCCCTAAACCCCAGTAGCCCTTTAAAAGGGGGGTATATAAGGTATTTTTCTCCCGCCTTCTTAACATGCCTTCGTGGTGCAGAGGTCAGGACTCTCGGCTCGTATTCGAGAGGTTCGTGGTTCGAGTTCCGGCGAGGGTATTGTTCATTTTTCATCGCTCCTGCTTTCAAAAAATACCTAATGGCTCTACTATGGGGCCCGAACTAAAAATGGTGGTGGATGATGATTCTACACCACCAGGATTTGGTGATTGGTTTCCTAATCCCCAGTCGCCCTTTAAAAGGGGGAGTATATGAGGTATTTCTCCCGCCTTCTTAGCATGCCTTCGTGATGTCGTGGTCAGCGCGATCGGCGCGTATTCCAGAGGTCCATGGTTTGAGTCCCGGCGAGGGCATTGCTCATTTTTCATCTCTCTTGCTTTCAAAATATATAATGTCTCTACAGACTCATAAATTTTAAAATTATGCGTGATGCTAACTTGCCGTATGAGCAAATGTAAAAATGTAGTATTATTATTAAATTCACAGACTGTCATTCAGTCTGCATTATCATTTGAGATTTCTTAATATCAAGAGCTATTGGTTTGCTTGAGGTCTCAGCATAAACGTTTTGTTTTGAAGTAGATCCTTGACCATTTTAATTTGCGTGGTAATTATCAGGCAGATTTTCTTGCGAAAAAGTGTGCCACGCTGTTACACTGTACAAAACTAGAAACTTCCTTCCTCACCTCTAAACTATTTATAAGATTATTTGTGAAGTCGATCTTACCAGGATGAAGTCCTGTGCGAAATTGAAGAGGAATGTGGAGTACGTTTTAGATAAACCTTACAAGCCAAGACGGAAGGCAGTGGCTATTTTTCGACTACTTACCGGGCATGATTGCCTAGCTGCTCATCTGTGTTGTATTGGCGTTCTTACTGTCGCTGCGTGCCCCTTGTGTGACAAAACCAGCCTATAGATCAACATCACCTGCGTGCCTGCGGGGCTCTCTGTGGAGATACTGATTCGTCTAGATATTGGGAGACTAGAAGGCTCTTGGGGCAATAACTTCCATCTACTTCTTGAACTTTTTTATGTTGTTTCAACTACTTGTATTTATTCTTGTTTATTTTTTGTTTTGCTTTCTTACTACTTGTTTTTATTCTTTTTCACGTGCCACGCCATGGAAAATAATAAAAAATATACACATAACAATAGTATATTTTTATTCTCTGCCCTCCCCTCGGAAAAAAAAGTGCAGAACATAGGAGCGCGCGTTTGCTTCTTTGCCTTGGGCGAAAAAATATGTAAGCACTGCTTTGCGTCCCCTAGTTGTAAGCACTGCTCCAACACAAGCCAGTGCTTGGAGGCTGTGCCGAAACAGTGAAATTATCATCACCTTTTTCCCAACGCTTATGGCGAAAGGCCATAGTGCTCATGTGCTTTCCGAGCTTTTACGGAGATCGTATACGCACTCGTGTCTGCAACTGTGTGTTTTGTATGCCATTCTTTGGGTAAATTAAATGTTATTTTATCAAATTTAAAAGAGGATTAGTTAATTCAATTTACACAGCCTTAAAATGTTTCAGATACTTTTGTGTTTCCTCAATTTCAGTGATAGGATGAGTAGAAAACTAATAGTTCAACAGAAAGCAAGATGTTTCATTTCATCATTAATGCACCCTGGTTTGTGATAAACCGGAAGTACATCAGAAACTAAATACTGACTGTGTGCAGGGCTTTATTCTGACGGCGGCACATAAATTCTTCCAGAGATTGAAAGAATCTGAATTCTGTCACTTTGTTCGCCTCACTGCTTATGATCCATCTTAGAAATGATTCTACACCACAACACTAAGTTGTAATGAGATCAACTGAAAACAGTGTGTATACATTGATGGACAATAAAATCCTAACACCAAGAAGGAGTTGTGCTAGATAAACGAAATTTGGAAGGGGTGTTTTCACATCTGAAAGATGATGTTTATTCCTATTTAGAGCTAGACGAATAAATGTGGCGCTAGTAGCCCTACCATGAACATGCAAATCATTTGCTTTACATGCGCATTGTACATATCGTGGATGCGTGAAGTCAATGATGCGTTAAGGAAACGAAGGAGGTAATATCAGCAGCTTACTGAGTTTGAGAGAGGCCGTATAATACAGCCACGAGAAAGATTTTCTTTTAGCGATATTACAGAAACACTTGTATCTACTGTGCATGCGTGTTCACGGCAATGGTTACGAGAAGGTACTGCCTCAAGAAAGCAGAAAAAGAAAGTTTAATGTTTTTTTCAAAACTGAAAAGAAACTGGTACAGTTTAAAAGTAATTAAATTTTTAAAGTCAAGATTTAAGGAGACGAAAGTAAAACTTTTTTAACAGTGGTAGGCCATTAGACTAAATTGTGAAATATTTCAACAAGCAAAAGGCTTAAAATCGGGAAAAATAGGAAAAAGAATTACTTTAACAATTAATTGTGATGAGAATACTTTCGAGAGATTAATGAGTAGGAAAAAGTGTTACAAGAACTCAGAATGCATTCACATGGCACTGGTCCAATGAAATGCCATAAATTAAATTAATGTTTTTCAAAATATATAAAACCTAAGAAATGGAAACACTGCTAAACAACTACCACAAAGCAAAGCAATTTAATTTTATATTTAAAGTCAAAACACTCAAAAACCTAATGAAACAAAACTAAGTTACTCTTGTGGAGAAAGGAAGGCTATAGCCAAAAATAGGAAATATTTTCAAAGGCAAGAAGCAAAAATTAGAAAAAAGAATGAATTTAATAATAAATTGAATAGAAAAGGAAAAAGAAAATTTAAAAAAAAACTGTGATAAAGAGATTCCTTTGTTTCAATGTGTGTATTCCATGTGACTGGAAAGAAATAAGACTGATATTATGTGTTAAATCGAGTTTAAGCAGTAGGACGGCAGTTTAAAAAAAATGGAAAATAAAAATTCGAGGTTAAGTTGAGCTGTGAAACAATCGCCTGCGAAAGTGAAAAAAAAAATAGTGGAGGAAGTAAAATCAGTAACAAAAATAGTAAATTTAATTGCTGAAACGAAATGTCTTAGCTCTGTGAAAAATAAAAAACTAAACTGAAGCAAAATAAAATTTTTAAATTTTTAAATAAATTTTCATTTTATACAAATTTTAAATAAATTTCTTAAAAGAATTGTACTTATATGGGAAAACGGAATTAGTCTTGAATTTGATAATTTAAAACTAAAGTAATTTATAGGAACGGGAAATAGAAAATTTGTGAAAAGGATAAAAGAGTCTAACAGTAATAGCCTTCACTCATTTGACGTATAATAGGACTAGAATAGAAATTGTCGTTTTCAGAAGCAAAGGTAGAGGGACTATTTACATATTTACAAGGATATTTGCAATTGTTACGTATCCAGCAATTACCTCCAAATTTGGTTTAAGTATATTTTGTCATAACTAAAAAAGAAAACCGAAATGACCTAATGTATATTTTATGAAGAATTAAGTTAATAAAATTAAGATAAATTTTATTATTTATAAGTGTAATTTTGAGAAACTGAATGCCTTTCAGAAAATCTTCAACATTATTGCAAATATACCTAATTCTCAAAATCTGATTAACAGTGACGATAAGTAATCACTATTTTAGAAATATTAGACTTCCAATGTATAAAGTTAAGAGTATGAAAGTTAAAACGGTCATTTTTTGTCAGAGAATTTAATTATTTTCAGTTGAGAATTTTAAGGTCAATGTAATCAATTTCGTTGTTACTGGTATTGGTTTCATAAAGTTTTAAACATTTAAGTTAAATATTACCAGGTTCGGTTAACTCAGAATTATTAAAAGAGGTAAGATCAATATATATATATATATATATATATACCTAAAACCAAAACTGAATTTTTCATTTAGTTTATAATTTTGTATTAACTCCAATAATCTTGTACAAAAAGAAACAGACACCACATGGAAGTTGAAAATTTCGTGAGCATTAGTTTTTTATATCTCGATTATATATACGAGGGGGAGTCAAATGAAAACCATAATTATTTTTTTAAATATTATTTATTGGTCACACAGGGTACAGAAGTAAACCCCTTTTCAACATAGTCCCCTCCTCGTTCAATGTAAGTCCGCCAGCGCTTTGGAAGAGCCTGAATACCTGCAGAAAAAAAGTCTTTTGGGCGACGGCCCAACCACTCGTGCATCCCGTTGTGTACCTCTTAAGAGTGGAACTTTCTGCCGCCCATTGCTTCTTTGAGAGGACCAAACAGATGAAAATCGCTCGGTGCGAGGTCTGGCGAGTAAGAAGGATGTGGGAGGCATTCAAATTTCAGGTCTGTGATGGTCGCAACCGTTGCACGCGCCGTATGGGGCCGTGTATTGTCGTGTTGCAGCAGCACACCGGCTGACAGCAATCCACGTCGTTTCGTTTTGATGGCAGGCCGGAGATGATTTTTTAGGAGGTCCGAGTACGTAGCACTCGTCACAGAGGTTCCTCGTGGCGTGAAGTGTTCCAAGATTATGCCCTTTTCGTCCCAAAAGAGGGTCAGCATAACCTTCCTTGCAGACTGCTGTGTCAGAAACTTTTTGGGTTTCGGTGATGAGGAGTGGCGCCACTCCTTCCTCGCTCGCTTTGTTTCAGGCTGATGGTAATGCACCCATGTTTCGTCACCAGTGACGATTCGTGGCAGGAAGGCATTACCGTCACGTTCAGCACGCCACAAAAGGTCTTCGCACGCATCAACACGTCGCTGTTTCAGTTCAGGCGTCAGTTGTCGGGGCACCCATCTTGCAGACACCTTATGAAACTGGAGAACATCATGCACAATATGATGTGCCGATCCATGACTCATGTGCACACATGCTGCAATTTCGTACATTGTCACACGGCGGTTTTCCAAAACGATGGCTTCAACGGCTGAAATGGTCTCTGGAGTCACTACGCGCCGAGCCTGGCCGGGGCGTGGAGCATCGGCCACGGACGTAACACCATTTGCAAATTTCCGGCACCATTCATAGATTTGTGGCTGTGACAAACGCGCATCTCCATACTGAACCTTCATTCGCCTAAAAATGTCAATCGGTTTCACACCTTCACTTCGCAAAAACCGAATCACAGAACGCTGCTCTTCGCTGGTGCATGTGGCTAGTGGGGCTGCTATTTTGGAACTGTTGTTGCGCCGATGTTTGTGCATCTGCCGGCTGCTACCACCTAGGAGACATCCGGCATACTATCGCAAAAAGGCATGCCAACTTACAGCTCACTGGCGCCATATGTGGATTCATATTTCTACTTTTATGGTTTTCATTTGACTCCCCCTCGTATATATACGTATATAGAGATAGATAGATAGATAGATGGATAGATGGATAGATAAATAGGTAGATAGATAGATGGATAGATAGATAGGTAGGTAGATATAGATATAGATAGATAGATGTTATCTATATCTTATATATATAGATATATATTCTTCCTATCCACAGGGTTGATTATTATTTAGTTACCTAATTGCAACAGCGTTTCAGCTACAAAATAGCTTTGTAAAAGAAAGTTCTGGTTTATGATCACTTAACCTGATTTTTTTCAAATACTGTATATATTATTTTCATCTCAATGAAACTACTGCGTTATATAGTGAACTTTTTAATCGGAAAACTTAACAGTTTGAGGAGAGAACATAGCGTGGCTTAAATTATCCCAAAATTTCTTTAATAAATTGTTAACATTTTGTAACATCTCAGACAGATGATTTTAAATTCGGAATTTTCATGATTTCAGATTAATGATTTCCCAGTGATCTTTTGATATATTTTCTTGATGATTTATGACTTACTTTCAAATTTTTATTCGCATTCCGAGTTTTACAACATATGACTCCCTTATGGCCTTTTTAGATTCGCTTTACCTGCGTTTGGATGCTTTTAATGCTATGAATTGTCCTTTTGAGCATTCAAAAAGGGAACAATAAAAGAGCAGCCAAAAATTAACGGCTTGCTTAGAATTATTAAATCACATTTGTTATTTTTGTAATAAGATAGTGCCAGATTTAGCTGTCTAAAATAAGCAGACTTATTTTTCTCCTGAGTTGAATTAAGAATAGTATAAAATTTTGAAATATTAATAGTAGTAAGATAATTCTCGTCACTAATGCTGGTCATTTAAATGCCACAATAAATATCGATATTGCTTCGTACTTTTATGTAATTAATGCATATCCTAATGTAGTCATGCAATTACCAAATGCTTAATTATCTTCCTAATTGCATTGTTAGGTTTAGATGCCACAGTAAGTATAATGAACTTCAGAATTTAAGACATACACACAATAGATACGTATATAACAGTATTCTATTGCGTGTATTTCTACGAAATTCATTCTATATTTCTTATCAGGTTAAAAAAATGCTGCTTCTTTTATAAATTAAGATGTAAAAATATTTAATAAACTATAACAAAAGAGAGTGCTATTTGCTTTGCTATAATTCCTTTTCTTGAAATGCTGGACTATCATTTTTTTAAAAATTTCTTCATTTTCATTTTTAAATTAATTTTATTTATTTATTATTGTTATTTTTTCTGCTTATATAAAAAAACTCAGTTTTTTGTTCAAATCGATAAGGATTAACACATTCTATCACGTATTCATCGTACGACGAATTTAAGAATCGTTTGCATTTAAACTAGGCCATTCAGGGGATTCATGGACGGGATTCCGCACAAATGGACGCAGCCCATCTTGCAACAGATTGCCAAGAGTGACTCTTGAGCGCACTGGACATAGTCAACGATCTGCTGTCGAAACGAATCGGTTGTGTTTCCAGGATGAAGATGACGAAGATACACCTTATTGTCCGGTCTCATACTGCCGTCCGATTCCTCGAAGCGCCTGGATGAACTTCCGGGAATTGAGCACAAACATCCTTTCTACTACAAGAGATGACGGTGAAAGCAGTGATGAAGCATATTCAGAAGATTATGTTCATGTGGAAGAGCAGGACGAAATATCTCTGGATGGTAAGTTTTTTTTTTTGCTTATTTTGGGGGGGGGGGGGGGTTTTTTATTTTTTGGGGGGGGGGGGAGTTTTTTTAGTTATTAAAATTATTTCAGGTTATTCTTTCATTGTTTTAATTATTAAAGAAACACGAACTTTTAAAAATTTTGAAAGTTATTTTCTTAGGAAGGTTTCCTCTGTAAGAAAAATGACAACAGTATTTTCCGCTCATGTACAGATTAAATAATGTGAGACTTTAATGAAAGGTTTACCTGCGAGCCGATGCTGTCATCAACAGGTATATAAATGCTTCGTAGACGCAGAGAATAAGATAATTTTTCAATGCTCTGAACACAGAAAACATATAAGGGGTAAAGATAAGAAAGTACCACGTATTTCCTAATTTTTTCACTATGCAATAGCTCACATGTGTATCAAAAAGTAAATTTAAGTTCCTGTATAGTTAGAAGTGTTTTTCAGCTTTGCGCAGACATTTGCAGTAAACTAACCGGTGCAATAACGCATTATTTTTATCTTTTTTTGGGGGGGGAGTACAAGCTAAAAAGCAGGTATAATATTATTGAAATAATTTTTACGCATATCTGGAAAATAGAATGCTGAAGAAAACATTATTGGACCGTTGAATTTCAGCTTAGTTAGCCTATTTCAATTAACATTTGAAACTGTGATGCAGTAGCGACTTAATATGCTGCTGCAAGAAGAACCAGTGAGGAAAAATGATCAGTTTTAGCAAAGAGATAAAGAACGCGTAAATTTAATTTATGACACGAAACTCTAATTTTTGTTTATGCTATGTTGTTAATCATTTTTATTTGTAATGTAGGAGTATCTAAGAGTCCACCCCCAGATACAGGAAGTCCTCAAGCGGACAGCGCTTGTGGAAGTGATAGAGACAACAGCAGCTGCAGTACAACGCCCCTGTCAGAGACACCAGCGTCTACATCAGCACCGAGGAAATCCATCATTGAGTCAAAAGAGCTGCTTCAAGACAAAGTTCAACGATTGCGTATAGAACGTCATTTAGTTGATCAGAGGATGCAAGAAGCTCGAGCAGAAGAAATCATTCGTAGGGAAGAGCAGCTCATATTACAGAGAGAGCTTGTCCAGTTCAGGAGACTGCTGCTACTTCAAACATTATCTGAGCTACGAAGCCAGTTGGAGAGGAAAAGCAAACGAGTGCACAATAATTTTGAAAAGAATCTGGAAGAAATAGCATCGCTTTGTTCTGAAGAGGAAGATGAGCTTTGGCGTCAAGTTCATTCTGAACTTGTCGGGTAGCAACATTCAAATTGATGTCCTACTTATTGATATTAGAACAAAATTTTCAAATCTTGCTTTTAGTTAACTTATATCTCTTTAAACATTTATAAAAAATCGGATTCTAAAGGCACTTTACAGAAAATAAATGTGCATATCTCTATTAAAAAACCATTACTGAAAAATTATAAATATTCCATAGCAACTATGACAATTTTGCTGGTTATTTGAAGTTCACAACTTTAATTCAAAAGTTAATAGTAAACTGAGCGACCAGATATTTTCATATTTTACAATCTCATTTGTTATTTCAAATTACATGACTCGAAGAAACACTGTGCTTAATTAAAAGCAAATTAAGAATGAATATCTACAAATAAAGAATACGTAATAATTTAAAATTTAAAAATAAAAAGATGTAGTATTTGACATTAAAGTTTGTAATATTTTTCCGTGTTTCCCATTGCTACCATCTATAAAATATTTCTGGAAAATGTTCAAACATATGTTCATAATCAGAGTGTTAGTATGTATAACATATAAACAAATGTTTTTCTGAAATTTAAGAGATTTTTTAAATGTTGTTTATTAAATGAAAATTTGCAGTTGATGCCCTTAACGATATCAAACTCTTTCTCCCCTGGGAAATTTATTTTAATATAAACAGACCAGATTTTGCACATTTATCATTCTTTTTTGATAATATAAAACAGGGTTTCAGGAAATACATTAAATTATGAAACTTTAGATCTCCTTACATGCTGATTAAATTTCTTAAACTAATATCAATATATCTCGTTCCTTCTGAAAAGTATTTTCTATCAAAAAATCCGGATTCGCATTAATTTCTCTTAATCTAAGTTCTAAAACAATTTGCTTCGTTTAAAATACTATAAAGCTTTTAACATCAAACGCATTTATTAGTTTGATAGCTATTTTTTATATTAAAACATTAGTAAACTAAAATTTGTATTATGCACCATTACTAACCGCACAAAGGGAAGGATAAATAAATCCATAAACATGAGAAACCGTGCATATAAGTAATGAACATAAATAAATCAAATGTAAGTACGAAAATATTCTTTACAGAAAACTATTTCACAAACTTCAAGTCAAATACTTCTTAATCACGTATCTCCCGCAGCGTTTCTCGTTATTCATCATAACTAAATGTATTCCTGAAAAATTAAGCAATCATACCTCAGCGTGCTGAGTATCATACCCTAAATCTCTTTTACTAACATAAGAGTAATAGGAATAAAATTAGTTGGAGCTTTGTATTATTTCAGGGCTTAAAATAATAGAACATTTATTTCTCATTCCATTTATCTACATACAAGTGATTAACATGCGTGTATTTAATAATAAATCGAGCTTTTTCTATTACAATTCTCAGGTACTTTTTTCGCAACTAGCTAATAAACACCAGTGCTTTGACATTGAAGTCTTGTTTTCTGAACAAACTTAACGTTTCTGCACATGAGTTGGACACTGATAAACTGTGAGTATCAGTTTATATAAAATTTTTACTCAGTCTTCGGAAATGGATTTAACAACTTATTATTCTTTCGGCTATGCGCATATACATCTTATATATCGTTGTGTTTCTACGCATGCACATGTAATAGTTAATGCTCAACTTATTCAGACCATAGTGTATCTGGGAAACAAATTTCGTATTAAATGTATGTTTAAAATTAGCACATTGTTTATTATTTTCTAAGCTTTTATAAATGTGTTATCTATTGTTACAGAATTTTTCGATTTTTCTTAGTTATTTAAACTGTATTGTTACAAAGTTTCCCGATTTTCTTAGTTCTTCCAGTGCTAAAACAGATTGACTTTCAATGGGAATCTAT
Organism: Stegodyphus mimosarum; assembly: GCA_000611955.2. Classification (NCBI taxonomy): domain Eukaryota; kingdom Metazoa; phylum Arthropoda; class Arachnida; order Araneae; family Eresidae; genus Stegodyphus; species Stegodyphus mimosarum. Next base: position 199,178 of record KK112851.1, read on the forward strand.
ATGAAAGAAACCTATTGTTTCACATTTGAAGTTATTTCGGGAAAAATGAAAGTGCTAATTGAAATCTGGTTTCTATAAATAATTTTATGCTGCAAAATTTATGTTAGCTACATCCTTATTCATATTGTTTTACTATATATTAAAAAATTATATGCTTCTAATAAATGATTAGTTTTTAATAAATTATAAGCAAAAATCAGCAAAAGTCATTATTAATAATCCTTACTCCAAAATCAATAATCCAACAGCCACTAATTGGATCTTTCAACTAAAATAGAACCCTTAAAAATGTAATAAAAATGCTTTTTTTAACGTGCAAAGGTTAAGTAACTTAATAACTCCATTTTTTTTTTAAGTAGCAATTATTTTTTTTCTGACAATTTAAATAAAAAATCAGCTTATTTTAACTTACTTCGTTTTCTAACTTTTAATTTTTTTTAAATTAAAGTTAATTGCGTTTTGAAAATTTCTGCAGTTTTGCTACAAGACAAGATTTAAGAAAAGTCGAAATTTAAAATGTAAATGCCTGATAAAAACAAATTTTTTAATAAGGTAATCTTCTAAGTTTTATGGTTCCCCGACACACCTTAATTCTTAACTTATTTCTAACTTTCTTCCTGCGTGGAATTTCTAAGCAGTTTTTAATCTCTCCTACCTAACTAGGTTTTTCAATTAATTGCTAGCGACGACTTAAAATTTTATAACCAGATACTTGTCCCTCCTATTAAGAAACAAAGAATAATAACTTCTTTTATTTTTAAATTATTGCTGTAACTTTAATCATATCTTAGTAGCTCGTTGCATTATCAATCATGATTTGATCGTGATTCATAACGTTGTTCGTACACATTAGTTCATCTCTTTCTTTTTCCGGTTTTTAGAAGTTATGAGATTTATTTTGCACGTCATTATGCAAATGAAGCAATATTCTTCTTAACAAGAAGCATGTCTACCTCATAAAAATACTGAAAGATGCATAAATTTAAAATTCTGTTCTTTTCATTAAAATTCATAATTTTCGATATGCGAATGATGCATCATTCAAGAAAAAGTTTTTAAGGGTTAGCGCCGTTAATCTAAATTTATTATAAGTAACTGCATTAGTTTTGTAAGAAGTGTCCTCCTCCTTAGTGTTTGTGAAGCGGAATGTTCAGTCTCGGTGGAATAGCTAACATATTTTACAGGTATTTACTTTCAAAACGTAGATTCAAAAGTATATTTTGAAAGCAGAATATTTATTAAAGCGCTTCCACCTAGGAATCACATTTCAATAAAGTTTTTGAAAGCAAACAGCTAATCAAAGCAACTTTATGTTAAATATTTTTGACGATCATGTAATTTAAACTTGTGCATATAAAAACAATGGGAGAAGGAATATAACAACAATGTTTGAAAGATTGTAGGTAATAAAATTTGCCTTTTTCTTAATAAATCTGGAAAAATTAAATTTTTATGATATAGTCAAGACTCAATAGTACATCTGCCTTGGGAAAACGTTAAAATGTGACTTATTAAGAGGAGCTAAAAAATTGAAATTGGACTTTAAGTATTTTCTCGTTAAATTCAAAATTTATTCCAGAGAAAGAATGAAAGAACTGATTTATTAAAATATCATTTTTACTTTATTTCAATAAAATGTCAAAGTCTGTTCAGACCGAAGAGGCACTCGTTGCTGGTTTTTACTTATTTAATCAGCAATACTTACTTAAATCAGCAAATAAATGATTCATCGAAATTCAATTAAAAATCTATTCTTCTTTCTATAAGTAAAAGCTCAAGGTAATGTAGTAAGCGGCGTTTCTCTTTGAATGCCGATGGTAATTAGGTAGTAAGTTAGTTAAATAGTTAAGTAGTATACGCTGAGTGACAAATTACTCGCATAACGAATTACAGAGGTTTGACTACACTATCATGAAGTGGGATGAAGTAGCGAAAATTTTATATAAAAACCATTTGTATGTATTATACAGATAAATGAGTGCATTAAACTGCACATATTTTCAGGTTTTCAGATAACTAATGTAGAAATGTTTAATTACTGATTATACGCATATAATAGCTTTTGCATGCATGCAAAATAATATGTACAATTTCACGATAATTGTTTTTAAATCTCACTGTATAAATAAACTACCTACGAGAAGTTACTCATTCTGCCGTCCATTAAAAATATATCAGCAAAGATGCAGACAAATTACTCATATCTGAAATAAATTTTCTTTCTTTGCAAATGAATATTTTTTTCGTGAATCGAATTCACATATAAGCTTAGAAAATTGTTCTAAATAAATGCATAATAAAAAAAACAAAAATTATTTTCATTAAAATCAAAACGCAATGTCTTGATTTACAAGTTAACTTTCGTTATGATGAAAAATATACAATATTTCTTCAGCAAAGCAAGATTTTCAAGAATGTTTGGTCTATAGCTATAATCTGAAACTTATTAATTTTAAAGTTGCTTAAAACGCTCTTAATCTTTCTTAGCTACAAGAATCTAACTCTGCCTGATACAGCTTAACATCGGTTTACTACAATTAGGAAAGCGAAATTAAAACAAATTTTTTATATCTATCCTTTTTAATTCTCTTCCCTTCTTAAGCTTACAAAGTCCAGCAGATTTGCATGCTCAAATCAGATACTTTATTTAGCTTTAAAATACACATACAATTAAACTTTCCGATGTATAAAGTAACAACGTCACCTTATTTCTCCTTTGTAAATAACTGTGAAGACTGAAGCAGAGTCAAAACTGTGCAATATAAAACACATAAAGAGACAAAATACTCGTAGAATACATAGAAGAGCATAAGGAATGTGTCTATTTGTTACACCCGTGTTTCGGTTAAGCAAAATAATCAAATTTTTTGAAATTGTAGTCGTACTCTTCTAAAACGTAAAGCATCACCATCCTTAAATTACATTTTCTAGATTAATAGCAAATAAAAAGAATAAAAATTATGTGACTGAAAATAGCGTGCATTTCATTTACACATTCCTCTAATGCACAGTGTTTGTTCTTCATGACATTTGCTTTTTTCTTATGTTACCTACTTTTCCTAATCATCTTTTTTGAATTACGTTTTACCTAATCAACTGAGTTAATTACTTATAAATGCCTTTCGTCTTTTTTATTAAAAAATTTAATATAAAATGAGAATAACGAGCATAACAGTCTGAATATGTATTTCAGTAATGCCAAGGCCTAAGTTTAAATTTGTATTAGACACATACCTGATGACTGCCGACACATGAAAAGCACATTTTCGTCTAAAATATTACGCATGAAAATGGTTTACATAGCATGCTTATTCAAAGTATATTTTTATGTTACTTACAAGAATATTTCCATTCTGATGATGCACAACTACCGGGCTTCCTCACAAAATGCTGTACGTATAGCCTTTATAAACTATAACGTGAAGTCTAATCTGATATGCAGAAAACTGATATAGCTTCATCTGAAGAAATGCTGAGGCACCACGGAAAAACTGATTTTTTTACCAGTCATTCTCATAGAAAAGCAGATAATAAAAAAAAGGGGAGAATCTCAGCTTTACTATGGCTTTTTTTAATGATGAACTGTAATCGTGAATAGCTTGGAAAGATGTTAGTCATTAAATTCGTCGTATTAGTAGCATATCTTATGTTTAGGATAAATCTTTGTATATTTATTATAACTAAATTTTTTAGTAGAAGTATTGTGCTAGTGAAGCTGTTGGAAACTTTCAAATATAACAAGCGAGCTTAACCATGGTTGTCGCAAAGGCGAAGGAGACTCTGAAATTTTCAAGTATTTCAAGATTCTTTATTAGCAAATACGCTTTTAATAAAGGAAAACTTCGAACATTATTTAACTTCAGCCACTTTACCATGAAAACTAAAATTTGTAAAATTATTAGCACGAATGCATGCTTGAAGTTCTCATTTCTTAGTCAGCAATTATATCCACGGTTTTCAGTGTTCTGTGTAAGTCTTTTACGCATGGTTTTTAAGTAATTAGTATATGAAAACTGCATTTGATACACCGTAATCCGAAAAGCTTTCAAAATGTAACAGTGTATCTGCATTATTAAAAATTACCTCTATCTTCTTTATTATCTTGCAAAGTTAAGTGATATTCACGTCTTACGTTAACAAGGTGAAAAAATGTTTGAAAAACCTTTAAATGATACTTGGGTACCCCATACTTTTAAAATTTGGCATTCTAACATCAACAGTTACCTTTCAGTATATCTCTCATATGATCAATTAGTATACTTAAAATTAAGTTTCCTTCGCTATAGCGTGCCAGAAAGGAGTTGCTCATGAACTGAAGATTTTCAGAAACCTTTAGCTATTTGTTGGTAAATAAATATTAATTTATCCCGTATTTTTCACTTGAGGTTCTTAGAATTCATAGCTTTCTATCATGTATGTAGAAGTATAAGACTTTAAAAATGTAAGTATAATGTAGAAGAATATGATATATTGTCATTTGTTATTTGTTCTTATTGCTAGTTTAGATATGTGCAGTATTTGGTCTAGTTCCGTATTTAGTCTTTTTAAAAGACAGAACATTCTTTGTACTGCCTTTTACTCGTTTGGGATAGAAATCGTGTATTTATATGTTACGCATGATGATTAGTAGCAGAAAGATAAGAGAATGCAAGGGGAAAAACAACCATACTTTTTTATAACTTCGTAAAGTGAAGAATCTAGCAGGTTTAAAGAATAATTGTAAGTAATAGAGCTGTTTATTGAAATATACTGAGTTCGCAGTTTCTTGGATATTTTTTTCTCGTGCGTTTACTGGCTAAAACTAGCAAAGACTTATTTTTGTACTACGAATTTCAATAATGAAGTTCAAATTCAAGGATGCTGAGGCAATTCCATCATATTCGATCAAAAAATGCTTTAGAAATATTATAAAGTTTATTTATTAGTAATGATATCAGTACTTTCGGTTATTTTCCCGATTATCATAACTGTAGGCGCTAATTTCCTTTTTTACATTTAAGCAATAATTTAAATCTCTGACTGCATTTAAACAACCGTAATCTGCTGATAGCGAGTTCTACGCTAATTCCCTCCAGAAAAGCACTTGATACTAAATACTACAATTTTACGTAAAATAAAATATGAATTTGTTTCTTATCTAATTTTTGGAAACAATGAATTAGCAAAAGACTCGCTTTTTCAAGAAGTTTGGAGAGCACGAGTGCAAAGTAAAACAGAAGCAGTTCAGGCTGCGTTAGACAGTTGATTGGTTTAAATTGGCTCTCATTATGGAAGCATCCCAATTTAACACAATTTTCTATCTGTTTCCTCTGTGCCATTTTTCTGTTGCAAATTCTCGTCTTTCCCAAAGTATTACAAAATAACAAATTTGTGTTTCTGTTTAATGTGATTTACAACGTTTAACTGTTGATCGTTTCGGGCAACCCGAACAAGGTGACTTCTTTATGCATTCCATATTGTTGCTGATGTGTTTTATGTCGAATTCTGTGATTTTGAAAATGTTATGATGTTTTGTGCAAATTGTTACGATGCTTCGTGCAGATTGTAAAATAGCTTTGGTCTTTCATGTGCTAGATATTATTGTTTCAGTCATCTACGTAAAGAAAAACGTTAAACTTTTGTTTGCGTAATGAACGTAGCAAATTAAATGAAAAATTGTTAACCAATTGGTAAGAATTCATTCATTAAAGTTACACGATGGAAAAAAAATTGAAAGATGGCTCAAATGCATCATGTTATGTAAGGGATAGTGCATTATTATTGATAAGCTCAAAGCGTAAAATTTTATGAGTTATTCTTCCCTTTATCTACTTTGTAGGTTCGTTTCAAGCCATTTAGCTCTGAATACGATTTTTCCTTTAAGGGAAATGAACTCTTTTTAATATTGCATGATATCATGCAGCTGACATTTTTTAATTACCTTATTCATATTTTTCACAAAGTTAAGAAGCATTTTTGAAATACGAGTACAAAGTAAAACAGAAAGCAGTTATTAAACACTGCTGACTTTAAAACAAATATTTTTATGCTATTTTTTAAATGTTAACTGTATGTGCATTTCAATGTTATATAATAAAGAATTTTTCAAATTCTCTAACTTTTTATCAGTTGAGTTTCATCATAAATATAACATGTAGATAATTCATCTGTGTTTAAGCTCATTATTCACCAAATAATGTTAAAAATGTTACTTCATTGAAATGATTTGTATTCTTTCTTGTGTTTCAAATACCATAAAACTATTGTTAAGCTTTTCTTAGCTCGTTTTCATTCAAACTTACGGTGTGTTTTAATGTTTAATGAAGAGTTTTGTATGACTCATTTATGAATCGAATATTATTAATAAACAGTTTTGAAAGCCCACTCTGAGGGTATTAATTTAGTTTCTTTTCTTGTAGTGAGTTTAAATTTTCAATACAAGCATAACTGAACTCAATTCTTATATACAGAGTGCATTGATGAAACTTCCAATATGAGCGCAGCAAGTGAAAACATCTCAAGTGAATTGTAAGGGAGTGGGAAAAATATTAAAATTTTAATAATAGTTTAGAAATAAAAATTCAGTTTGTTACACAAAGTGCATCACGTGATTAATCTGAGCTCCAGAATGTAACTGTATTACGTATATTCAAAAGGAAAAAAGAGATATTCGCATTTACTTTCAAAAGGAATGTTTGAAAAGATCTTCATTAAGAAAAGTTTCCTGAACAATGAATTCTCTTTATGTTTGGCTGAGTATAACTTTAGCATCCAGGGTTTTAAACTGCTGAATATTTAAATAATTACGAAACGAGACGCTTTTTTTATTACACTGATTTCAGTAAAAGTAGCTTTCTTTAAAAAAATCTGAAAGATCTGACACAGCAGCGAATCTCTGTAATGTTGAAAATTTTATTTCAAATTTAAGTAGAACAATACAACTATTCTGCTGAAATTGGCAATAAAATCACAACAATTGTAGAGGTTAATTTGAACCTCTAACCACTTGAATTCTAACTCTTATCCCTCAGTGTTACCTAAAAGCTATGGTGGGAGTTATTGCTGATAGCTTAAAAAAATGGTAAAAATGCACAAAGGCAGACAGATTAACTTTGATTTAACTTAATTCTGCCTCACCACCAATGAAGGTCTAATTAAAATATTGCAAAACTAAATTACCAGTCTCTTGCACTTGGCAGGAAAATAAATTTGGAATATAAAATTTCCTTGAATACAAATGTAAGGGTTTCCTTGTCAAAGCTACAATGCCCTTGTCGGACAAATTAAAATCTAGATCAAAGCCTAAGCTTAAAGCCTAAGCTTAGCCTTAGTGGTAAGTTAAGGTAACAAACATGTTGAAATTATAATTTTCTAAAGCATCGCGTTCGCCAAATGACAGGCAAGCTCGACGGGCATTCTTTAAAGCCAAACGTTGATCTAAATACACTCATACGGTTACCAGTTCTTTCCCACAGTTTACAGTAATTGCCTGCCAATCAAATCCGCTGCGGTCTGGAATGAGCGAGTATGTGACAATCGTAAGATTAACATAAAGACGACGAGAATGCATAAAGAAAAATGTAAAATAAAAAAGTAAACTGGTTAGTTAAACTCAACTAAACGCCATAAAATCTTGAAAACCAATATTTTTTCAGATTTTATTTTGTAATTTTATGCCAAACATAATATGCTAGGCAATCAAAATCTTAAAAATAATTGTCAATGAAAGTACTTTTGAATAAGCTATAACTATATGTCAATAAATTAATTATTAAACGCACATATTAATGACTTATTGACTTCCAGTAATTCAACAGCTAGTTCTCTGGGCTACTTAGTTAGTTTTCTCTGATAATTCATTTCCATTTCTTGGGGGGGATTGATGAATGAACTTGAAAGTTGGTATTATGAAAGACCTCTGAACAGAGATTAATCTTCAATGAAATGTTGAATGAACTTTCGCTTTTAACTTTGACCTAGATTATATCATAATTTTATACACAAAATGATTAAGAAGTTTACAAAAGCTATAAAATAAATAAAAAAGAAAAATTCAGTGTAGGTTTCTATTGTGAGTATTTTCAACTATTGTTATTTATTTACTAAAAACATTAGTATACAGAAAAGTGTTGATGGATAACGCAGAATTACTGGAAGTCAACTGTTATCAAATCTTAAAACAAGAAATGCGTGTGGCTATTAATAATTAAATCTATTGATAATTAAGTGCAACGAATGTGTCAATCAGAAATGTATTTACCGCAGATATTGTTCTGCCAAAAAAATCATGAAATAAAACATGGCTTAGAAAAAAACGCAGGCAGCAAACACCGTCATTACAAAACAAGTAAAGCGAGGAGCTCACAAGCAGCCGAACGGTAAAATCGCAGAACTGTAATAGTGCGACTCGGGTTCAAAGCTCGACAAAGGGGCTAGCTGCATGGGCATTTTCGTTGTTTTTCCCTTGTATGTTGTGGACAGAGCCAGCTTTCTTTAGAAAATCCTCCACGAAGACGCATCCCTACCCTTAGGCTGATAACCGTTAAAAGGCATTGCGATAACAAACATGTTAAAAAATAAAGCATTGACGATTTTCGTAGTTTCAAAAATATCTTAGTAAAAAACCAAGCAACTGTAAAATATCGCATAATTATGCATTTTACACATTATGGAAGCTTAAAATTTTATAAAACATGTTCCTGTAAGTGAATTACTGTCTTGAGCATTTATTGGTACAGAAAAGATAAAATATGGTGCTTTTATTCTTTCCTTTCCATCTGGATTTTAGATATTTTTTAACATGCAGATCGAAATTGCTCGTCGGTATCATTCGCCTCTTTCTGCACCTATTAATTTGCACTACACATCAGTAATTTTTATACAAGATTTCCATTTTTAAGCAATCTTAAACAAAATATATAAGTAGTCGCAGAAGAAATTCTTGTTTTCTTAAGCATTCAAAAAGTATTATTTTATGATTCGAATTTTCGAAGGCTTCTTAAACATAGTTTCAAAATTATTCAAAAGTTGTTTAATTGCTTTGCAATTATTTTGTGTTTAGGTTAAGAGCCCAACAGCTGTTAATAAAACTTTAAAAGAGTTTTGTTCAATATCTTTGCGTTATTGAATGACGGATTACCTATTAATAATGTCCTTCAGTTTATAAATATGTGCATCACCTGACAATACAAAAATTATGTATTTGATAGGTAAATTTATATTGCTACGTTTTTTTAAGTACGTACGGGTTCGTGGATTTGGAGTGAATAACGACGACACTCGATGAAGTATCGAAACGCACTTTATTGGCCAGTATTTTTCAAGACAGCTCTAAAAACACTTTTGCAGTCGTCGAAGAACTACTATAAACACGCTGAGACAATCAGCGACACAGCCTTCAGGCTATCAGGCTATAACGGTGGAGACAGCTTCACGGCAAAACACCAGAGTACAGCTCCCAACTCTGCTCAGTCGTTCTCGGAACTTTACGTACTCTTGAGACTCTCCATGCTACAACTCGCGATCCACACGCTACACTACAGTTCAATTCCCGATTCGGTTCGGTCGTCGACTCGGCTCGGAGCTCAACACACTGTAAGATGGTGGTAGTGGTGGTAATGGATTTCTGGTGCAAAGCTCTAAAGGCTATATGCGCCAAACACAGGATTCAACTTTTAGCGTGCAAGGTATTGTACATATATTAGATGGGGAATAAGGTTTAAAAACAACAGCACACTTATAAAATCAAGGCAAGTAGTAAAATAATGAAATGGTAGTATGAATTCCTTCAGATAATGATAATAATAATGGTAATGATATATGCAGTATATAGATATAAAATCACAAAACAACTGATTCATTAAAATACATAGCATTAAAATTCTAACATAAAATCTCAAGATAAATTCAAATTAAATAATAGAGACCTGTTTCTTT
>KK112851.1:209129-231658 GCA_000611955.2 Stegodyphus mimosarum
TAAACGGTCACTGCTATTAAAATACTTTTGACGAAGACTATTAAAATATGGACAATCAATTAAAATGTGATGGACTGACAGACAAACATTACAATTTGGACAAACAGGCTCATTCTCAGCTTTTAGTAGGTAGTTATGTGTCACTCTAGTGTGACCAATTCTAAGAGGTGTCAAAAGAACTTCCTCCTTACGATGTCTAGCAGAATCCCAAAGCTCTATTTTTGCCCTCACGCTTCTTAACTTCTTACAAGATTGAAAGTCCTAAAGTCGCTGCCAATTTTTTAAGATACTTTGTTTTATGACACAACTGATATCTCTGAAAGGGATGGGGCGACCAATCAGTTCAATAGCAGATTTTGCTGTGATGTCTGCCAGTTTATTACCCTTTATTCCTGTATGTCCGGGAACCCAGCAGTACAGAATTTCGTATCCATGACTTGTTAAATTTATATTCAACTTGAGTACATCCACTATCATAGGAGTTTCGGTGCTGGAAAAAAATTCCAAAGATTTCAATGCACTGAAGGAGTCTGTATATATAATAAACTTTTTATGGCGTAGCGTTGAGATGTACAAAAGCGCATGGTATATGGCAGTCATTTCTGATGTTAGGACTGAAGAAGCGTCATGTAAACGTCTGCCCTCCACGTGGTCACTAATTATAACCGACATTCCAATATGACAAGTTGGCTTAGATCCATCTGTATATACGGAAAGGTAACTTCTATACTTATACCTGTGCTCAGCAAAGATTTGTCTGTAGATGGTGTCATTAGTGGTTGTTTTGTTGTAATTGTTGAAAATATCAAGAAGCTGGATTTGAGCATTTTCCCAAGGTGGGATTTCAAAATGCTGTACTGATTGTGGGGACATATCAGACAGGGAGAGTTCTTCAATGAGAGGACGAAACTCTGGCAGGAAAAGAAGGCACACAGGATGGACGTGCTTCAAATAAAAGATCACAGGTATTATCCAGTAAACACAGTTTATAAGGATGATCAGGTTGAGACAATATACTATAGTACTGTAAAAGAGACAACTCTTCACGCCTCAAACGGAGTGATGGTTCGTAGCAGTCAACATAAAGACCCTGGACAGGAGATGCCCTGAAAGCACCAGAACAAATCCTCAGAGCTTGATGATGAACAGGCTCTAGTTTTAACAACACTGAAGACCGAGCAGATCCGAAGACAACTGAGCCGTAGTCTAGTCTAGAGCGAACAAGAGCTCTGTAAATGCGAAGCATAGAACAATGCTCTGCACGCCAGGAGGTGTTCTCGAAGACTTTTAAAATATTTAAAATTTTTATAAACTTCTTTCTCAGTTGTACGACATGAGAAAGGAAAGTCAATTTGCGGTCGAACATTACCCCTAAAAATTTTATTTCAGTTGCAACTGGAATCATTGACCTTTGAGATATAATTCAGGCTCAGGATGGAGACCTCGCTTTTTACAAACGTGAACGCACACAGTCTTCTGTTTCGAAAACGTAAATCCTTGACTATCTGCCCATTCCTGGATGCTGTTCAAAGCGATCTGGAGCTGCCTCTCTACATATCTCATATCTGCACATCGGCAGCAAATTTGTAGGTCATCAACATATAAAGATCCTAAAATGATAGAAGGAAGTTCCCTTAACACAGAGTTTATTTTTAGGCTGAACAGGGTTACACTAAGCACACAGCCTTGAGGCACACCCTCTTCCTGTTTGAAAACATTTGACAAAATAGAGACAATCCTTACTTGAAATGTTCTAGCTTCCAAAACATTCTGAATGAAAAATGGTAGGTTGCCACGCAAGCCAGTCTCATGAAGATCACGAAGTATACCGCATCTCCCTGCCTTAGCATAAGCTTTTTCAATATCAAAGAATATCGAGACAATGTAGTTTCTTCTAACAAAAGCTTTTCTAATAGATGTCTCCAAAATGAGCATGTTGTCTAGGGTTGTCCTTCCCTTTCGAAAACCGCTTTGGTAAGGCGAAATTATATTATTGCTCTCCAAAAACAGACTAAGCGGCTGTTTACCATTTTTTTAAATAGCTTGCATAAACAACACGTAAGGGCAATTGGCCAATAATTCAAGGGATTCTTCGGGTCTTTCCCTGGCTTAGCAATAGAAACCATAACAGCTCTCCTCCACGCACTGGGAAAATTTCTCTCCTTCCATACCCTATTGTAAAGAGTGAGTAGGGGACAGATGCATCAGAATTTCGTAATTCACGCCATCAAGAACCGGGAAAGACTTATGTGTCTGCAACAGAGCTCTTTTAAATTCTAGCATGATAAAATCTCTGTTATAAGGCTCAGAATTGGAAGAGTTGAATGTGATGGGATTTCTCTCAGAGCGCTGCTTGATGGATAGAAATGCAGATGAGTAATTTCTGCTGGAAGAAACGGCAGCAAATGTCTCACCAATAGTATTTGCAATTTCTTCTACGGAGCTAATCACTCGCCCATCTTTTTCCAAAAAGAAAAGTGAGTGGTCTTTATATATTCCGCATGGTTTTTTAACTCTTTTCCAAACTCGCTTACTAGGCGTAGACGATGTTATTGAAGACACATAGGAAATCCGGGAATCCCTCTGTCTCTGCCTTCGTGCATTTGCTTTGGCTCTTTTAAACGCTATAAGGTTTTGCAAAGTAGGATACCTACGAAAAATCCCCCATGCTTTTCTCTGTTTTTTAGCGTTTCATGACAGTCACGATTCCACCATGATTTTAAATACTTCAGCATTTTTCCTAATGTTCTAGGAATGGAAAGCATAGCTGCCTGTATAACAGTATTAGTAACTACTTCAACTGCGTCATCGATATGCACATCTTCTACCATGTTCCCCGTGAGCTCTGCAGTGGAAGAGAAGAGTTCCCAGTCTGACCTATCAAGTATGAACCGATGGGTTCTCGACATGGGGTTTGCTCCTCTTCGTGCAGAGATACGAAAATGGGATAATGATCGCTGTTGTAAAGATCATTCCCGACACTAAAAGTGCAAAATAGCAACAGAGATGGTGAACAGATGGCAAGGTCGTGAGCGTGGAATGTCCTTGAAAGTTCATGGAAGTATGTACTCTGCCCATTATTCAGGAGACAAAGGCTATGATCTTCGATCGTCTGCTCAATTTGTCTTCCTCGGGAGTTTGTGTCTTTACTTCCCCAGAACGGACTATGGCCATTAAAATCAACTATTATGATAAATGGCTCAGGCAGCTGCTCGATAAGATCATTTAAATCCTGCTGATCAATGTGCTCATTTGGAGGCAAATACAAAGAGACGACTGAAACAACAATGTGAAAATTTTCTTGGATAGCAACAACTTGGAGGGATGTCGTCAAAGAAAGTGCATTTGATGGATCGTCCAGTGAGGTGAGGAGGCCTACACCCCCACTGTCACGTTCACCTGCAAGATTTTCTTTCCCGAGGAAAGAGAACCTCCGAAGTTTTGCTTGTTGTTCTGGTTTCAGATTTGTTTCCTGTATTGCTAAGCACACAGGATGATAAACATTGATTATAGATTTGATATCGAACAAATTTCGGTTGAAATCGCGACAGTTCATGAGACGAGGGTGGCCATTATGATTCATGTTTGTTCTTTCTGTGCTGCTTTTTAGTTTTTCGTGGGAGAAGATGACTGGGAACTTCTAGACCCTCTTCTATTTCCATACTATCTGAATCCACAGATTCAGAAATAATCCCATCAAGAGAGCTATTGCTGGGGCTTCTATTTTTATTAACTGTTTTCTGAGGGAGATTTTTGGGTTTGCTTTCAACTACTGTTTCTTTTCTTTGTACTATATGTGTTGGGTGTTCTTTTTTCTTGTTGTTTGTAATCGATTTGGTTTTATTTGGTAGAGTCTCTATACCAACTGAAGTTTGGGTGGCAACTGTACGAGATGATTTAAGAGCACTGGCGTAAGATGTATTTGGTCGAACCTGTTGTATTTGGACTAATCTTCTCGCTTCAGCATATGAGACGTTCCTTGTAACTTTTGCAGTCTGCACTTCTTTTTCAGATTTCCATTTCGGGCAGAGGCGAGAAAATGCTAGGTGTTCACCCTTGAAATTTACACATAAAGGCGCGGCGGTGCAGTTCTCACAATCATGACCAATCTGTGAGCATCGGGCGCACGTGATGCTGTCACGACAAGACATCTTAGAATGGCCGCATCGCATGGGGTTTGGAATATAAGGTCTTACTGGACAATTTAGGTATCCGGCCTTAATATTTTTAGGCAGATCAGGCGAGTTGAAGGTCAGGATCACGTGTTTCGTGTCGATCAACTGACCTTCCTTACGCATTTGGATCCGCTTAGCACCACAGACATTGTGGTCAGATAGCTCGGATGCGATCTCTTCTTCAGGAACATACAGAAGATCGACTTCCGAGATTACACCGCGACAAACATTCAATGTCTTATGTGATGTTACAGTGACATTTGCTTGGCCAAGTTTGGTTACTTGATGTAAAGATGCAGACTGGGTGGCCGAAATTGTATCAATAAGCAAGTCTCCAGAGCGGAGACGCTTTATATTTCTAGGCTCACCAATACAAGAATGGATGTATTTGTTTATTACAGAAGAAGACATCTTTTGCAGCTCGCCAGAAAGACTAGAGACAACAAGGTATCAGGACTGAGTATTCTTTGTGTGTTCTTTGAGAACATTGTGAAATATTTACCAGGGTGTTTCTTCTCAAGTTTTCAGTCCTGAACTGGAACAATGAGCTGATGAAACGTAAGCTTTGTTCTGATGTAACTGCTGTGCTGGATAATAACTGCACGTGAAGGGATTTAAAATCCTCTTTTATTAAATCACTATTAATTACACACTTCGCAACTCAGGAGAGATACAGAAAGTAAAAGACCGCACTTGGGTCGAACTTAACAATCAAATAAATTTAATTAAATTAAAATAGAACTTAAATCAAATTTTGCTCACAGAGCGATTCGCGGAGATTGGCCTCTACCTAAAAGGGTGCGTAGCAAGATATACTAATACTAACGCACTTCAAATTGTTTTACAATGCAATCACGTAGTAAGCACTATGGCTTATAAATTTAAACTGCTAGCTGGTCAGATGGGTGGCCGAAATTGTATCAATAAGCAAGTCTCCAGAGCGGAGAAGTTTTATATTTCTAGGCTCACCAATACAAGAATGGATGTATTTGTTTATTACAAAAGGAGACATCTTTTGCAGTTCGCCAGAAGGACTAGAGACAACAAAGGAAGCGGGGACAATTCTCAGCATTATTCGCATTTCCATCGGTACGTAATTTTGCACATGATTTTTCAGAAGGATTAGCTCTTTCAGCGTCGTTACTGACGTTGAAGTCTTTAATGAAATAGATTTGGGGTTTCGCCATATTGGACGAAAAAACGATTCGGATCCAACCGCCCCACCCACCACGGAGCCCAACAAGGGAACACAGATTCCTGTGTTAGGGCTAGCCGGACCTATAGACAAACTGAAGCCCCACAGTCGGCTTTCCCGATAGCAGGTACTCCCGAGAGCTTATCCCCGAGCCACTGACACAAGGACTAGTGACCAGCCGATTGACACCCGTGAGGTCAACAAGGCGCCTCCCGGTCAGCTGAAGCAGAGGCCAAAGCAGTGTGTTGGGGACAGAACCTCGCCCCTCAACTACCAGGACCCTCCTTTCCAGCGACACGGGTCTCCACGCACGGCAAACAGGTGGGCAGTTTTCTCGTCATTCGAAACCTGGAGACAAGGGCTGTTCCAGTCTCTCATAATGAGCCCCAACCTCCGAAGAGGAAAACCACAAGGGAGAAGGGAAGGCAGAAAATTTTCGCTCAGAGGAGAGGACACGGAAAAGGGGATAGATCACTGGGGCTCCAGGATCGTGACACCCGTCTCATCAAGAAGATGATCCCCTGAAGAGCTAGGGTACCTCGGGATTGCCACACCCGTACTCTCAAAAGTGAGCCCCTGAGGGGCGCTGTAAGATGAAACTCCACAATGCACTAACTCGCGATACACTAAGAAACTGTCTCGATGTACTCGACGACCAGCTAGGCACTATACTACGAGACACTCGCTCATTGACTGACTATCAGCTCGCTAGGTAGAACGCTGACTGACCCTCCGCGTACCAGCAGGGTTTATATAGCTTTTGGCTTGTGTTCAAGAATAGTCTGGGCTAAACCAGAATTCGTTTCAGAAGGTTCTCCACGCGCCTATAGTATATCGCCAATTTTGTCGCCAAATGTAGCCAAATGGGTGATTTCTCGCCAAATGTGGCAGACCTGCCTTCCATTTTCTGGCAGCCCTAAACCTAGCTATCTTACCGCGCCTGGACATTTCGTAACAATATCAAACTTCAGTTCTCTTGAAAAGAATATATCTGACATTAAAAGCTTTACAATCTTCACATCAAAATAAATTTTAAAAACTGCACATTTAAAGAAATGGACCTACTTTACCTTTGCTTAAATTTTACGAACAAACAGAATTTATTTATGATATACTCATATAAGTGGTTAACTGATAATGGCGAAGCTTGTGAAGGCTATCTGCCTTAGGTAGGATTCCTTTGTGGAGAACATTCTAAGGGAAATGGCTCGTATTTACGTTATACATAGGGAAAAAACAGAAAGGTAAAATTTACACATAATGAAAGATGTCAACATTATTTTATTTTGCTTTCCATAAGAAACTGAAAATTGTTTATGACAGAATTATCTTCAGAGGTAAATTCGTGTAAAGATTTCAAACTAAAGACAAAAGAAACTACCTTTCTTTTTTGGTTTCTGCACTGAAAAACTGTAAATTACAGTTGTAGAGCGATTAAATATTTATTTGGGGTAAGAAACATGAGACAAGAAACTATGCCTTCGAATGGATTTGAATTCGGGATCTTCCAACTGCTAGCCGGCCGTGTTACTAGTTATATCACGACAGCTCACAGTGGGGAACACGAAAATTCTTCAGATTCTTTCCCACTTAAAAGCGACTGGAACGAGAACCATTCAGTCCAGACGCAGGTGGTGACGAATTAAGTCCACCACACTTTAGTCACTGTGAACATTTCTTCACGACTTTGAATGCTAACTGCTAGAATGGTGAAGACACTCAAAGAACGGGTCGTGTCGTCATAACTTATGGAATACACTAAAACAAACTCAGGTAAAGTTCCTAAACTAAACCTTTTTACATATATTCGTCAGCTTTATACTTTATTACTCGTTGACTGTTATACAAGATAAGCAATAACAGAAAATCAAATCTTCACAGCTTGCAGGAAATTCAGAACAAATGCTTAAATAAGCTTCAGATATTAAATAATAAATGCAAAATAAAGCGCTCTTACTAAGCACTGGCCCAGCTTTAAATCTTTTACAAAGCAATTATCTATAGCAAAGCTAAAGCTAATCTAAGTAATTCAGTAGCATGGGGCATTAATAGAGTAGCAGTAAGAGACAGTGCCAAAGGCTCTCTCAAGCTCAAGCGCTCTACGCTTAAGTACGTTAACTAGTTTTGTCTGGCCGGAGTCGACGAAAGTAGTAGTAGAAAGAGAAAAGTAGAAGATAATAAAGTAATGAGATGACTGGTTAATTAACATAAAAAATTACAAATGTAGAATCGTTTAGACTTTTCCGGAGCCAAGAAACTTGAAAACTCAATTATGTCCTGTCCTGGATTCGAACTCCGGATCTTCCGATTGCTAACCAGACGTGTTACCAATTTGTTATACCCCCAGAGCATGCAATGTGTAAGCCG
This sequence comes from Stegodyphus mimosarum, assembly GCA_000611955.2. Lineage (NCBI taxonomy): Eukaryota > Metazoa > Arthropoda > Arachnida > Araneae > Eresidae > Stegodyphus > Stegodyphus mimosarum. The sequence goes on from KK112851.1 coordinate 216,867, forward strand.
AGAATTTCTTACACAGCGCTGCTTCCTGTAAAGAACGCTAATGATCATGCGTAGGCATTCGTTTTGTACATAGATGTTGTTTTATAATAAGTTATCGTGGTAGTAAATTTTAATCCTTTCTCAAGGCCGGATCGAAATCGCGAAACATCGTACAAAAATTTTTAAAAAATTTTAAATCGCCAATAATGTTATAAATGCTAAGAATTTATTGAATTATTCATAAATTTATTTACATTCACTCTGTATGCACAGAGTCTTATAGTCTTTTATTTCAGTGTAGTCTCAATCTTCGAAGTCTTAATTACGCTAACAGTTTCAGAAATTTATTTCCGGAAATAGAAGCGGAGGTATTAAACGTGTCAGAAATAAAATCTTATTCCGATACTAATAAAAGGTCGCGAAAATGGAAAGAACTTTTTCATACAGTTTATCATAATAAGGACGACAAGTGTTCATGTAATTAGGGTCAAGAAGCCTTTAAACGAAATTGCATTTAACGTAATATGTGACAAAATATACTTTTGAACTAAAACTAAACAGCAAAAGGTACAAAGACATTAATGAGATTTTTTAAATAATTCATACAAACTCAAATGACAATGTATCAATTGAATCTGAAGATACCACATTACTAAAAAATGGTATAGTGAAAACATTGATACAAAAGAAGTGGATGAGGAACTGATACAATTCCTATTACTTTGTAAAAGCCAAAATTTAACGTTACCAGCTAACTTGCTTTCATTTATAAAAACTACAAAAATTGTATCGACCTTTCCAAATATGGAAATCATATTACGTAAATTTTTAACTTTGCCTGTATCAAATCCATCTGGTGAAAGTTCGTTTTCGGTGTTAAAACGCGTGAAAAACTATTTACGAAACTCATTAAGTCAAACAAAATTAACTTCTTTAGCTATACTATATATAGAACAAAATGCGTTGCACAATATTAATTATGGAGAAATAATTGATAAATTTGTAGAATTGAAAGCCAGAAAAAAGGATTTTTGAATTAATTTCATAATCATTTTTCCAAAACTATGGTTTTTACATTTAACGGAATAAATTTCATTTTCTTATTTTATGACATGCAAAAAAAAGTTCCAATTCTATTAATTACATTGATACATAATGAAACGCCTGTTTGTAGTTATACTAACAATGGAAACTGTATTAAAGATTTTTAAAAATCTGACTTTTTTGTTAGTTATTATTATATACCTATCATTTATTATTTTGTTAGAAATTTCTCGTAAAAATTACATAGCACCCCCTGTGCAGGAGCCAGGCGGGAAAATATGTCTAGGGCCCTAAAATAGGTTAATCCGTTCCTGCGCAAAGTAGGCATTTGGGGCTGGTAAGAATACCAACACGATAGAGATTGCTCCCCAAGCAGTCTTGACCAGTTTCAAGCTTAAAACTGGCCGCAATTATTCCTAGTCTTTTGACTGGTAATTTCCTTTCCAAGATAACCCTTCAGCTCTTGATTGAAATGTGCGTCAAGTTCACCTCTCCATTTTTGTATCAAAAATTTACGAATATATAGTTTTGCAGAAAAGTAAGAACAATTTCTGTATATTTCTTTTTCAAAATTGTCGACCATAAAGGCCACAATGACCAGGAATCCATTGTAGTACAGTCTCTTTATCCCCTAGTCTTTCTCCAAACGAGTTTCACATTCAATGAGTTCCTCGGAGATTGGACAGGCTCATCATCCAATAGCCTGTAGTGCCGCCCTAGAGTCCGAAAGGATGACTACTTTGTTATAGCTGAAAGTTTTGGGATTAATCTGTCTTAGGTCATACAAGTTGTCATTACCTCGCTATCGAAAGCAGTTCTCCGCCTACCCTGAATATGTAGAACGAAAACTAGGAGGAAAACGTTTCCGCGCCGGCCACCCTTAACCGTTTGAGTCCCAAGGAGCGCGATCGAGCTATTGAGATTTTATGTCGGGAAAACTCAGTACATTTCGAATATTGTGGACAACTGACGGTGCGTTACCGATTGCTGAAGTTGCGCGCTCAAATTTGTTGAAGCAAGTACATCACACAGCTCCTTTTAAGGTAAATAGTACATTTTACAATAGGTAGAATAATACTATAATAATGCCATAATACATTACAAAATAAAAATTTTTATTTCATTGCTATATTGTCAATAATTTCTATCGAACAAAACTTGAAATATTTATAAATTTGCAGTACGCATATGTACAAAAAGAACTATTGCTCCGACTGGGATTCATCGATGTAAAATAAACAAAGCGCTATCGCGCCGTTTGATATTTCTCGACATAAAATAACGCAAGCGCTATCGCGCTGCTTGGGTCTTTTCGTACTCATTTAGAGAAAGCGTGGTTGCGCTATTTGGGATTCTTCGACAGCGTTTTTTCAGAATACCCCTGGGACTCAAATCCTTAGTGAATGAACCATTGCTATAGATGTGAAACCAGTCTGATTCATTACTAAGTGTATGTATAGTCTCAAGGGTCAAAATTTTTAAAGTATCTTGAGATGTTTGATTTTTCAAACTACGCTGTATAAGATTTAAATTGATATTTTTACAAATCAAGTCCAAATGTTTACGGGCTTGCAAAAAGGTCTCATTTTCCCTTTCAAGGACTGATCGAACTTAAGTCACCTTCTGGAAGAATCTTTCTTGGGTTATAAGATTCCTGTTGTAATTTCTGTAACACTTCCAAAAAGGGATCCCAATCCTCATTAATTTCTCAAAAACCAGTATAGCTTTCTCTTCGATATTGACTTTAATAGGTCTGTTTCTTGTAAAAAGGAGCATTACATCTATAAAGGTAGTCTTTAATACCACAATAATTAGCCTTAGGGCCTGGTTTTGTAAAGATTTCCAATTTTCCTATAAAGTTTCTGCGAGCTGTGATCAAAACGTTAGAGCAGTAGCAAAAGACGGGGAAAATAAATTATTTATATGTTTGCTTTAGCGTTGACTAGGAACAACGCTAGACACAGCCCACCAATCGTTTTAAAATGTCCCATCTTTTTTCAATCCTCTCAGCTAAAGATTCCATATGGAGTCCCCAACTCAGTTTATTATCAAAACTCACTCCTAAGTAAATACAATTATCACTGTTAATCAAACGATACCCTGATAGAAGGTTTGGTTGGTTAATATTTCGGAACGTAAGGAAGAAGGTTTGTACTGCTGTTGTTGTTAAATTTATCAACATATTATTTCCCTCCAAAATCACAAGTGCTTCATTTAATTTCTTCTCAGCAAAATTTTAATTTGGCATTCCTTGAGCAGATGAAAAATTTATTTTCTTATTAAAAAAGGGTATTTGAAATTTACTATTTCCTATTGCGAAGAACGAAAAGCTGACTGAAATGTAAGGTGACTGCATTTATTACTAATTGCTAATTCTATTGCCTTTGCAAAGCTAAAATTTTCGCTTAAAAAACTATTTTCTGAGCACAGGCTTCCTTTCCAATGTATTTTTAAATTTAAGACTCTGTGGAGAATACAGGCTGATCCCTCTTTTTATGTTTCTTTAATCTTCTGTATATGCTATTGGTATGTGTTGATAGTATTTATAGGCTCTTTGAAGTATATTTTGATCTTAGGAGGATTTTTAGAGTGCCAGGAATACAAAGGGATTGGGAGTTCAACGTTATTCGGGTTATATACTGTCAATACAGCGAAGCATATGATTCCTGAGCTGTAAAGCTTCGGTTTTAAGGCCTGTAGATCCTACTGATGTTATAGAGGCAATCTGTAGAATATGCATAATGCCACATTAGAACTGGCGGGAAAGATTTTGGTATGTTGAAGAGAAAAGGTTTTTGAGTTCCACGGGGCTGCTGCTTTTTCCTTCCTTTGAGGGTGATATCTCAGATAGCAGCTCCATAATTAATAATTTTCTCAATTAAATGTTGAACAGCAGATTTAAGATATGAAGATTTAAGTCCTAATCCTATCCCCTCATTCTTCTCATAGATTTGGATACTTAAGAAGTTTCTGTTCTGATGTCTCGAAGATGTTCTGCCCATTCCGTTATAATAATTCTGGGTTTTTCGTCTATAGCAGTTCCAAGAAAATTCAAATTTTTACTACCTTTATTCTCTTTTTGTTAATTTAGAAGGCTGGTTTTCTTTGCATGAAATATCATCTCTTTGAAATTTTTCTCTGAAATTTTTATTTTTGTGCATTACATATTTGGTTGAATTTTGCGAGAATGTGGTTAGCGTTATAATTGAATTGTTCTCTTTATCTGCCAGAGATGACGAATGTGGTGTTATCTGCAAACGCTTGACGCACGGGAGGCCAGCAGTGGGAGCCAAATGTCTTTTTAATTCAAGGCGAAGAAGAGCAAATGAAGATTTTGTGATTTATTGTATCGTATTGTACTCAAGATTTCGTCTATAACATGAATTGTAGAATGATTTGAATGAATCCACACCGGTTTGCCCTGATTATTTGAAATTTATGAAAATGGTGCCTTATTCTCCCGGCGATGGCTCTTCCAAAACTTTACCAACAGCTGGAAGGAGGCTCATTTGTCTAAAGCAGCGGTTCTCAACCTTTTGACTAACTCCAACCATCTAAACAAAAACTGAAAAACAATGATTATTCTTCAATTTCTCAATAGAAATATTAAAAAAAGTATATCTTGCCATTTGCACAGCCTGTTGGCTAGTTAAATTTGCACACATAAAAAATATTAGATTATAAATTGGTTACGATTCTAATAATAAAAATTTAAGTTATAATACTTTAATTCTGAAATTTGCTATGAAATTTAAGCCTGTTTAAGAGAGATCAATTTCTTTCTCTCTGGTCATATTTCACTTAGCTTTAACCGTAAATTACGATCTAATTCTAATTTTGTTCGGTATTTTTTTTTTCAAATTTAACGTGGAAGAAAATCTTTGTTCACACAAATAGGTTGTGCAAAAGGGAATAAAAATTCAATAGCTTTATTTTAAATACCTTTAAATTCCTTATTTCAGTTCAGCCTAAAGTTCACAAATGTGTTATTCTTAAATCTTCAGTTAGAGTTCAATCACAGAGAATTTCTATTAATTGTTCTTTTCCTTCACGAGGTTTTTTAATTTAATAGTTAAAAATACTTTGTTTCTTTGCTTACCACCTAGTTTTCTCTTGCGTACCGTCGGTTGAGAATCGCTGGTCTAAAGCATCCGTCTGCTGGATCTTTGTCTTTTATTCAGATTAGGATGATATGTCGCGTCTTGAAAACCTCAAGGAGCGTGATTTTTAATCAGTTTTATGCTTTCTTTATTTATCCCGTCCAATCCTGGTGCTTTTTTATTTGAAAAGACTTTGATGTTGTTATATACTTCTTTAGTAGGAAAATTTTAGTCTTCCTCTGTATAGGAGATGCTTTGATATCCTCTAACAGCGGCTTGTTCGGATTTCAGCGAAAACAAGGTTGCGTCAACCGGAATGTTTGTGAAATTAGGACTGTTGGTTGGTACTGTAATTTAAATTAATTGAAAATCTTTTCCAGCTGAGATTTTATAGAGAATTCTGTAGGAATTAATGCTGTTACCGCAGAATTTCCTCCAGCTCTTTAATTTGGCTTCTATTATTTCTCTTTTTACATAGCTTTCTACTCTGAGTAGTTCAAATACGCTCTTTTTCTGCCTTCCTTTTCAAAAACGCATTTCATCTTTCTCCTGAATGCTTTGATACTGTTTCTTCAGACAAGCAGTTTGGCTATCCACCATATAAAGCCGCTCACAGGGTACAGAGATTAGTAACGCTGACTACCATACCGATGTGCCGGGTTCTAATCGCGGAGAAGGCATGCATGTTCGTAAGTTTCTGTGCGGCAAGAGGCACTAAAAATACACGGATAGTCGAATGTCCTGTGAAGAGGTTGGTGGTTTATGAAGAAGGGTGGGGAACCCTGAGACTGTCCCCGAGGTGTTTTTTCTCCAAACCCAGGCAAGCACAGTTAGTAGTGCGGGACTATACATTTAAGGCCAATGGCGAATATTTTCATGTTTTCGGACGGATGTGTTAAAGAGCCAAATAAATTTTTTGCTGTCACTATCACAAAACACTAAGTTCAATTGATGCCAACTTGTTAGCTGATTTCAATGCTGCATTTATGATCAAAAGAGGATTCTGCCTCTTCTTGTTTCAAAACTTCCCAATTAAAAAGGTTATTGTAAAGATGATGGGATGAGAGAGTCAAATACTCTCCCTGTAATTGTTTGAAAAGAGGGCAAAACCTTGCTGTAATTGTTGTATATATATATCGTAAGTAAAAATGAAGTCTTCCAATGCATCGTTTCTATTATTGTCGTGTTGACATCCCCATATTCGATTACCCACATTAAAGTCCCCACTAAAATTTTTGGAAACATAAGTCATGTTCCTTGCAAGATCAAGAATTACACTGAGGTACACAGTGGAAAGTATGTTATTTACTTCTCTTTAAGCTGGGCATAATACGAGCAACAATCAACAACAAATGATAAATTATTTTACGTTCACAATGTGATTAACGGTTTCTTATACATAAAACGTGCTATTGACAGACTAACTAGCTTTCATTATGTTTCCTGTCTTCAGTCAGTAGATGACGTGTTAAGGAGCTAGAAAATCATATCACCCATTTTTTTTTCAATTCTTTCTTTATAGTTGTCAGGACTGAGTGTTCGGTGCATATTCTTGGCGAACATCTTCGTGAAAATCTTACGTCCTGATCTTGAACAGGGAGCTGAATGCAGTTATGTTCTGTGGTAGAAAACTGTGGTTAAGTGGTAGAAGAACTACACTTCAGAAGGATTTAAAATCCTCAATTATATACAGCCACTTCCCAACTCGGGAGGGATACACAAAATAATGACCGCACTTGGGTCTAAACTGAACAATCAAATTATTTGAACTAAAGTTAAATAGAAATTAAGTAATCATTGCTCACAGAGCTATGAACGCAAGGTTATGCTAAATGGTGCGTAGCAAGATTTAACTAATACTAATGCACTTAGATTTACTTCAATAAGTAATAGCGTAATAGCGCTACGGCTTAGAATTTAAATATTAGCTGGTCAGGCGAACGTCGAATAGAGTAGCAGTGGTCTGAGACTTAAAGCTCTCTCACACTGAGAGGTTCCTACCTACCGTTTAAATATAAACTTGGCTCCACTTCAAATTAGCATAAAGCTGAAACGCGCGCTTATTCTAACGGGAAGTTGAAATAAGAAGACATAGAAAAAGGCAAATTAAAATAAATCTTTGTCAGTTGAAACTAAAACCTTACACAGTTTCCGGGCTTAAGCTGTATAACTATGACGGATTTTAATTCCTTGTTACATTCTTTTATTATTTTTACGGAAGGAATGATATTTTGTAGGAAAACAGTTTTATTCGTAATATATTTTTCATGTTTTAAACTGCAATGGCCAGAAATGCATAATAATGCCTATTTAAGACTAATTTGATATCAATATATGCATAAGTACATACCAACCTTAACCAAGTCTGATTTTAAAACATTTCATATTTTGTGCACTGTTTATTAAAAAGTTTAAAATGGTTCTGTTTAACTGTGGAGCATAGCCTTGTAGCTTCAATATACATTCAGTGATCTGTCAAACTTTCTAAATGCATTTCTAATTATAGTTATTGTGTTGTATACTGTAATGCATGAAAGCATCTCTTTTCTCCTAGCTTTTTGCCCTCTTTTGATTAAATAATTGAGTTATATTTCCATCTTTTGCCAACAGAATTCGTAGATTCTTTAGAATAGACAAAAGAATATTATTGTCTTTAACTGTAATTAATAATTCAAGTTTCAGTTCCTTTAACTGTTGTCTTTATCTTATTCAAGATTTCACAAGGCTTACGAATCACACTTCGTTGCTTGTACTTTGTGGATGCGGGAAGCGGAACCGCCATTTTCAGCAACAGCAATTTTCAGCCCGTGCCGTGGAGTTCCGGGCACATAAGGCCGGGCAGGTAGAAAAAAGGTCCACCTCTGGGAATTGATATGTCGACTTCGCATACATAGGGGCAAAGACTTTTCTGATCTGGTGTACGCCATGAAAATCGAGGCAACCCAGCAGGCAACTCATAGAGACCACCACCTAGTCAGTGCAGCGTAAGTCTAAAAGCCAGTGGACCGAATGGCTGTGGAAGATTGGGCTACGTCTGATTACAAATTAGTTGCAGAAGTGCAATAACATCCGAATTTATGGGATCACAGAAGAAAAGAATATCGAATCAAAACAGGACAAGATGTTGCTTGGTTACTAGTTGCCGAAAGGCTAAACTGAGATGGTATGTATCCAATTTATTTATTTATTTATTTATTTATTCCCCTTTTAGATAGCAATTGTCTGGGAATATTTGCAATGCTCTTTAATTCTAGTTTTCTTTCGACTAATACAATTGTTTAAGTACAGAATATGTTTAATAACGATTACACGATAAAAATTTGTTAACATATATTACGTTATAGCATTTTAGAATATTTCTGAAAATTCGAGTTTTATAAAAAAATTAAATAAGCTCAATAGATGAATTTTTAAAATTAAAGTTTATTAACTGCTTTAAATTATGTCTAAATGTACACTATTTTATGAAAATTATATGCAGTAACCTTCTTCAATTATACAATATTTGTAACTTTTGTCAAATACACTCATGTCCATAAATTAAGGATAATGCAAAATCAGGCAAAGGAAGAGTTAGGAGCAAAACAAATTTGACTTCTCTGTAAAGCTTATTTATTAAACAAAAGGTAAAGAGCAAAAAAAGCTGCTATATGTTTGATATTATTAAAAAAATTAGCGATTTTTTCTCCCTGGAGCAAATTACAGAAAAACCTATTTACAAAAAACCAATATTACATGGTTGGTATGATTGTTAATACATTGTATGTCTCCCAGACGATGCAATAGGGTCCTCAAAACGCCTAGGCATGCTGAATATCAAATTATCGATCTGATCTTGGGGGATATTACACCACTCAAAACGCAATGCACTCCGAAGCTCCGGTAGACATGTAAGAGGAGGTTGACGGGCTGCAACTCGTCGGACAAGCATGTCCCACACGTGCTCTACTGGATTCAAGTCCGGTGAGAATGCTGGCCAGTCCATACGGGTGATATCCTCCGATTGAAGGCATTCGCTTACGATGTTTGCACGGTGAGGACGGCCGTTGTCATCCATAAACACAAATTGTGCGCCCATGCCGCACCCGAAACAAACGTACATGTTGTTTCAGAATGACGTCCCGATAGATTTAGTTTGTCATGGTTCCAATTTGAACATGCAGGTTAGTTCTAGAACCAAGAATAGTTCCACACCAAACGAGCACTCCGGCACCACCGTAATGGTGTCGTTCAATGATGTTTTCTTGGTGGTAACGGATACCTGGAGCTCTCCATATGAAAGTCCGGCGAGAATCAGACTGCAAGCTAAACCTGGACTCGACGGAAAACATCACAAAAGCCCACTGTTGCGGTGTCCATAATGTATGCTCTCTACTGCAGGTTAACCGCAGGCGACAGTGAGTTGCAGTAAGTGGAACGCATCTGACAGGTCTACGAGCATATAGACCAATCAGCCCTGAGCGTCTGTACACGGTCTGCCTTGAAATTGTCGTACCAGTGGCTGAAGAGAGCTGACAAGACAGGTCTGAGGCTGTGCTCCGCCTGTTTCTTTTGGCGTAACTGCCAAATACCGGTCCTCATTCGGCATATGTAACTCTGGGGCGACCTGTGCTGTAACGTCTACTCACATGACCATCATCTTGGAATTGTTGCCAAAGCCTGGAGATGACACTCTGGGCAATTCCAAGTTCGTCTGATACTTCCAGTTGGGTACGGCCACACTCCAGACGGCCCGATAATTCTACCACGTAAAAATCATCCAAATGCGTCCTTTGTGTCATAACTATTCGGTTATTGCACTGAAATGCTTATAAAGCGCCTGCGAACAATTTTACTTCTTTGCCTGTATTCCTTATATATCACTCCCTTACACTCTCGTCATTGTGACGTACCATCGGTGTCATCTGGTTACTTCCTGAAATTTGCATATGATTCTTGAAGATGTGTGTAGTGATTTTACAGGTGTATATTTATTTTAGAGTTCGACTTCCGCGTGACTCAGAATTATCCTTAATTTATGGACATGAGTGTATAAAACACAGGTGGAACAGAAATTGGTGGCACACTTTCAAAAACAAGTCTTTTTACGAATCTCTCAAGTTCTTTCGAATATGCTAATTAAAAGCCCAATCATTTTATATTTCTGTTTCTACAAAAATATCTTCATGACTAAGAAGCAATAATAATAAAATTCCTGAGAGTGATAATTACAAAATCTATGAATATTTATAAAATGCTGGGTATTTTCTAACACAGGAACGTATTCTAAGATAGAGTATTAAAATGTTGTCTGTTCTGCATCTGTCACATCTAGGAATCTTACGTTATGCTCAATCTGATATTATGTTAGGAAAAACTCAATGCGTTTCCTTAAGGTAATTGAATTATAAACAAACTTCATTAATCATGTGCTTAATTAGCCAATTAAAATAATTAGTTATAACTAATGTTAGTCCACAATTATATAAAAAATAAACATTGAAACTTGTTCATTTTGTTGGTAATTAGATCGCAATGTATTAATTAATCCTATTTCCTTGATATAAATTACTAAGGAAAAAAATTACTTAGTTAATCCTTTTAATAATTACTAATTTACTGATACATAATAAGAAATATTTGACAGTCTTTCATTTTCCCCTTGGAACACAAACGCTTTTGTACAATAAATACATACATACTAGATTGCTTCTCAGATGCATCACGCGTTTTCTTTCTTCAGCTTTTTTAACTTTTGGCATTGCACTGAAAACTTTCGGCATACTATCCCAAAACAGGAAATATTGCCAATGCGCAAATCAAAGCGACTTGATTGGTTGTGGGCAGTAATTCTTAGGCTTTGAGACTTACAAGTGTAAACGGGAGTCCTGCTTGGGAATCAGTACTTTACGTTAGCGTACGTTTCTTGGGACCAAAGTTCCGTTAGTGTAAACCGGCCTTAAGCATTCTCTTGGTAAGCACGAAGCTGCAGGCTACATCTGGTAGCTATAGCTGTAGGGATAGATGGTAGAATGTCAGGGGAAAAAGACGCTCCGAAACCCGTTGATAATATGTTCATATTGTTCTCTATCTTCGAGGAAATTTTTAGCCCCGACGCTTTCGCGCATACAAAATAATTCTAGTTTTCTCAATTCTATCTTACTGTGAATGATATTTATTTTAGATTTTTAATATAATTTTCGATTTCTTATATTTGAGTATTTTGGTGTATATTCGTGTGCTTGACATCTTTTGCTCTTCGACTGTGTTTCTTAATGTAGATTATTAATGTGCCTTTGAAGGCTTATGCTAACTAAGGCTACTATCTCTAGTAGCTCTAATGCTAACCTTTTACCAATTAAATTTACTGTATTTTTTTTTCTAATGTCTGTTACATCAGCCCGCCAGATTATGTTGCTGAAGATTTGAAATAGGTGGCTATGTGATTATAACTTATTCGTAACATTTATGCATCTGAAATTATTTTTAACATTATTTATTGCTGGCACTCTTTTATATGGTACTTTTCGATGTGGGTTGTTTCTCTACGAGTACCCGGGTGATCCGCCACTATTATCCTACATTGATGTTTATTTTACATCTAGGAAAAAGAAGCAGTCTATAACTTGGAATGGCAACAAGGATCGAGCTGTATTTAGAAGAACGAGAAAATATTTCTTTCTAAATATTCAATGTCTTCATAACAATATGAATGGTTTAGTACTACGATTGTTCTCTTAAAACTATCCTGCTGTTAATGTTAGGTTTTTGGCTGAGAATTTCGCATGAAAAGTATAGTTAGTGCATTTTTCTAATACATATAAAATTAGCACTTTTTTGTAAGGTATTCATAGTGGCAGTGCGCTGCACCGGAATGCTATCTTATGTCAAATGTACGTAATATTTCGAGTTTTTACGAAGAAACGGACGAAAACTCCTTTTATAGGAGAAGACAGTATTCAGATAATACTTACATTTCTGACAACCCCGCAAAGAGGATAAAGGGTGATTTCGAAATAACTATGTCGGACTCAGAAAATCAGAAGAAATGTGAAATGTCAACAACAATTGCTACTAGCACCAATGGAGTCAGCGTGAATACTTCTTTAATAACGCAGAAACCCGGATCTGCAAAAAAATTAATAATTAAGAACTTTGGTAAGGATTTTATATTTCATAGAAGTGTGACTGGAATTGTGCGTATTGATAATACTGTAAATTAATATTAGTTCAAAAAGAATGCATTAATTGTACTGTGTTAACTATAATTTCTAAATTCAAGCCATCAGTTCAAAGTTTAATATATTTTCTAAAACAGTATTTAATTCAATATGTTTTCATGCGTTTCGTAATAATCTGATAAGATGATCCGCGCAGTAAGCGCACGGTACACGTTATTTTTCAGTACTTCGGCATTTTTAAAGATTTCTGTAGTGAGTATTCTAAATGCTTTCTTAGCATTTAAAGTATGTATTTTATGTTACTGATTGTTTCCGTTATCAAATCTGGAAAAAAAATTTGTGAAATCTCAGAACTTGTTTTAATATTACAGTTAGTGTAAATTTCATATGCAGTAACTTGTGATGGTTAATCTGTTTTGTAATGTAAAAAGTGGAGAGTCATCTTGGAGATGTTGCCAAATGAAATTAATTATGAATATTTTCACTTTGCAATTACAAGTAATGAAATTTTTCATTTCTTTTACAGTATGGTAAATCAAAACAGAATAATAATACAGAATACTTTTTAATAATGTTAATAGTACCTTTTCTTTAAATATTATTTATCTAGCTTACACTCTTCAGAATCTTCTTGATGCAGGTTGCATTTTCTCTTTAAACTTTTTCTTTGAAATTGATGTTTAATTTATTTCAAGCATTGTATTAACAAGTAGTTTTTTATAAAATAAAACCTGAATTTTTTCACGTGTTGCAACAGGAAATAATTACCCACTAACAGATTATGATTAAAATTTTAATTAAAGGACTCTCATCTTATCTTTTTTTATGCATTATTTTGAATATAGATTGCTTTTAAGTCCATTACATACCTAAATGTAATAAAACGTAATGTGCAGAGTTCAGTCATATTTTAGCAAGAATTTGACATTAGTGTGAAAGAGAATCTTATGTTACAGTTTAATTGCAGACTTTTGCCTTCTGTCATAAGCAAGACTCGTATTATCGTAGCTTTCACTTATTCTACAGTTAAAAAAAATGTGTAAAGCCAATTTGTAATCTACTTAGAATTATTTTTCATATAATTTACAGTATATTAGTGTTTAAATAACTTTCATTGGTTGGAATTAATGTATTGAGTATTTTTGTTGTTTACACACCACCAAAATCAGTACAGAATTCAATAAGTGAATTAAATACCAAGTTTTATCAAATATGTTGTCATACTTGCCAACTTATGACATTCAGAAATCAAGTCAGTGACAATAAAAAAAACAGATTTTTTACATGATAAAAATATATAGAAAGAAAATAAATTTTTTAATAATGAATTAACTTTAAATAGTAACTGATTAATATGTGAAAGTTCTGTTACTAATTTTTAAATGTAAATAGTGCAAAATTTCTTACTTGTAAAAAAAAGCGCTTTTATTATTTGTGCATTTTAATATAAAAATAAATAGTACAAAATTTCTTGCATGTAAAAAAGCACTTTTATTATTTGTACATTTTAATATAAAAAGAATACTTAAAACACATAGTTTTCGTACAGATGCTAAGAACAGTTTCAGATTTTGCTTTCATTAAGAAAGAAGCTTCATAATTTTTTCATAACAATTGCCACATAGGCCTACTTTTGCTACTGAAAGTTTTCTAATGTGTAATTACTAATATTGGATCTAAGTTCAGTCCTTGTTTTAGTAAGAACACTGAAAATCCTCTCACAATCTACATTATTATAGGGAATTGTCAGGATGGCCAGTATTATGCTAGGTAGTAAAATTGCATCAGCACCTTTCAGATTTCCACTTAAACTCTATTAGGTGTCAATCCATGCTGGTTTTCTAACTTTATCCAAGAATTCTAATTGTAAACTATAGAATTGCAACTGCAATTTATCAGTATCATAATCTTTCATAACTAAATGAAGTAAAACTGGAAATCTGTTAAGAAATATTTTATATCAGGAAAAGATTCATATGGTAAATCAGAAACATCTGCAGTTTTGCATGTAAAATCACTTCATCATTGATTGGATATCTGCATAGTATGTAATCACATACTCAATACAATCAATAACTGAAGGTTTATTCTTCATAACTATTTCTTTAATAATTGCAGTCATTTTTGTCCTTGCGATTGAGTATTTTTTAGCAATTTTCTTACTGGGAAACATAAAGCTGGGATAAAAATACGATGCATTCAGTGGCAGGTTGTGGTCCAGTAAAAAGACGGAGAATAGGCATTCTGCATTAATAACTTTTTAGTCCTTTGTTTCCACAGAAAAACTTTTTTTCTTCCAATATAACTCATGTTGTCCTTGTGTTTTTGTATAATTACATGTTTAAAAACATTGGCCCTTCCACCATGCGAAATTGAAAAATCACAATGACAAATGGTATACACTGCAAAAGTACTACAATACCTTAATCAAATAATAAAAAAAAGTCATCTTTGTATGATTTTTTAAATGTACACTGCGCAAAAAAAAAAAAAAAAAATGGGGGGGGGG
>KK112851.1:231669-274869 GCA_000611955.2 Stegodyphus mimosarum
AAAAAAAAAAAAAAATGGGGGGGGGGACAGTTCTATAGCTCCCGTTCTACTGGGCCGATTGATGAAATTCCAATTGCACTTTTCACGTTTCATAAGCCTGACTAGCATTGTTCTAGCATAGGTATTTTGACACAAAACAGGACTGTTTCTGAAATAACATACCAATTTTTTTTTTCCATGTTTTGATTCTACAACTTAAATGATGCCTAAATATTACATTTTGTAAAATTTGATGTGAAATTTATGGAGAAATTCAAAAGTTTAACTTGGCAAATTTTGTTCAGTTTTTGCCAAGAATAATTCACTTGGCGGACTTCTTAGTACATGGCAACCTATTTTCCTATCCCTTCCATTGTTAGGAGCGGAAAAAAAGTCACATTGTTCCTACCTATTGTTCTTACATTGCGCATGAGCGGAAAAGAAGTCACATTGTTCTACTTTCAAATAATTTCAGCAAAGTGCATAAACCACATAAGATGTTATTATCGCTTCCAACAAATATGCCAAATTTCAAAACGCGCCAACATATAAATTCACGTATATCTTTGAAAATTTTGAATAAAAAGCTCTAATTTTTTGCAGGTATACTTAGAAATATATTTACTTTAAGGTAATGATAAAAATTTTATAGGTTATAATTCAAAATTTTTTCCCAAAAACTTATAAAAATTATTTAAAAGCAAATAATAAAAAATGAGTGAATTTTATTTGGAGTGAACCTAAATTTCAAACATTGAAAGAAGGATCAAGTAAGTGTAATATGAAAAGAGATAATTATAAACATATATCAAATTCAATTAACATTGAGGAGCTAAAAGTTTGAGATCGTGTTTTTTAAAAACTACTCGTGCGATTTTTACAAAACTTGGCAGTTTGGCATAATTTGAGTAGTAGAATAGAAATATGTAAAAAAATTGTCATGTAATTCCAGAAAAAGTCCAATTTGTTGTCAAAATACCTATATTAGAAGAATATTGTATATAAATCTAATACATATCCTAAGCCTCACTTTCGAGACATTGAAAAGGCAATTTGAATTTCGTCGATCGGCCCAGTAGAACGGGAGCTGTAGAACTGCCCCCCCTTTTTTTTTGGCACAGTGTACATAAATGTTTTACCTTTTGTAGACGTAACTAAGACAAAGTACTGCAATTTCGTGAACTATATCTCGAAAGCACATGAAACTAGCAGCACTCAGGGAAAGATGAAAGAAATAGCAACCATGATCTTGCTTTGTGCTGACTGGATAATATATACCACATGACCCACTGGGGCATTTGATGCTCATTGCAGAAATATGCCTTCTTCTTTTTTATCGAATGGCAGGCACTTGTCTTTTTTCGACATTGGCCACTCCTAAGGCCAGAAGTGGGGGCCATTTTATTGTGGACATACCTAATAGGCAACCACTGTTACCTCTTATGAGGGAACAGACAATTCACATCTGTGCTTTCTCCGGGATTCAAACCTGTCCACTTCGATATCACAGTCGGCTCCCCCTAATTACTGTACCATCTCGGCTGCGAGAACTAGAACTTGAAGTTTACAGGCACATGTGCTGTCTTGCACAAAGCAGAATTGCACCATAATATCTCACTGGCAAAACGACTTTGGTTTTCTTTCATATGTAGTTTAGAGAAAAACTATATACTTTTAGATGGCAAAAATCACTTTTTTGGGTGAAAATAATGAAGTATTAAGCAAAGCTACATAAAATTGGTGAGAAATTTAAGAGTTGGTTTATTTAATTATGGCAAAGCCTCAAGGGCTATCCACCTAAGGGAAGGTATGCTTTCGTGGAGAACTTTCTAAGGAAAGCTGGCACATATATATGTTACACATGGGGAAAACCATGAAAATGCCCATGTAGCCAGCCCATTCGCAGGCTTTGAATCTTGGACTGAACTACCAGTGTTCAGCAATTTTACTGCTCATCTGGACGGCTGAGAAATTTAAGAGAAAATGGGAAGAAATATGTTGTAAATCCGGCTGGTGGGAGTACAGAGGGAAATAAAGTGTCCTGCGCCAAAACCGGGAGAGTTGGAAACTCTATGTTGTTATTTCAGAATGGTGGATGGCAGCAAATGCCTGTATTGTCTCGAGAAGTTATTGAGCATTGGATAGTGGTAATTTGAAATAAATTTTATTTTGTTCAGTTAACAGAATTTTTACTTACATGAACTAAGGTTGTTTCCACTGAGTGTGGGTAATTGGGAGTCTTGTGGAGTTCAAAATATAAATAGCAGTGACAGGAAAGTGATTTTTTTTTCCTGCCACCAAAATGAAACGGTTTATAATGAGGTAGAAAACATCCTCCCTTTTTTTAATGTTGTGTTAATATTTGAATTTTTTTTCTAATTGCACATTCTTTGACGATATTCTCAAATAAAATCATATATAATGGATCTCCTTCTATGCCTAGTAGAGACAAGGCATCGAAACTGTCTTGTATAGTTTTCTTTAGGGAATTTTTAATGTATTTCATTTGAAAATATGTGCTTTCAGCTGAGCAGTTTGATTACATATTAAAAATATTTGAAAGCAAATGTGTACATATAGAACAGCAGTTTCAATATCATGCTTTACAATTATCTTATAAACAGGGTTCGTACGGTCCTTAAAAGTCCTTAGGTTTTTTAGAATCGATTTTTGGTCCTTAAAAGTCCTTAATTTCGCCCAAAATCAGTAGAAGGTCCTTAATTTTAATCATCTAAAATTTCGGTCCATTTTTAGGACTGTCATTTCAACTGCAAATTAGCATTTTTGAGGAATATTTTTGGTGATTCACTGACAAATATGGTTATTGTTTGAATTTGTTCCTATTTCTTATATAAATGGTGCGAAACTCGAGTTTCTAGGCGAGAAATGAAACATAGGCATTTCGAAATTGTTTCTTTTTCCTAATGAAGAGCTCTTAAACAACTTTTTCTCTTTGGGGATGTGAATTCTTTTATTAAACAGTTCTAAATTTAGCTACTTAGCAACATTTTGGCGATTTTAAGATAAATTTCTATACAAAATTTTTAATTCGGAGATCTGTGAATTTTTCAACACTTATGTTTAGAACATTGTAACATTAATAAATTTCGTTAAAATAACGGTAATACATCAAAATTATATTTAAGAACTAACATTGAAATAAAACATTTTTATTTTTCCCTATTAAATTATAAAGCGATATTTCTTTTCATTTTGGCAACTTATTTTTACAATATTTTGAATCCGAAAATAAACAAGCTAATAAATGCTAAAAAGCATAATTTATAAAACAAATTTGCAAAGCATAATTTACAAAAGCAAAATAGCTGTGTAATTATTTTAAAACGTCTTCTTTTTTATTTTTTCATTTTAAGAGTTTTTCCCCATGTAATTGTCTCAGAATATTCAGAACTTCCAGAATGTGCATCCGTTTTCTCTATAAAGTTCATTTATTTTGATTTATTGATTTATTTATTTATTTATTTTTGTGTGTGTGAATTTTTTTAAAAAAATACTTCTGACTTTTCGCTGTTGCAGAACTGGTAGTGGTAGTCTTTGTTTCAGATTTTAGACATTGCACCTTGGAAAGTTTAGAAAGATTTGAATGCAAGATTTATAGATCTAAGATTTTAGAAGATTCCAGAAAACTGTGACAAAATGAAAAATGTTTTCATAGTATTAACTCGTAATGGATGTATTTTACAGAAATGTCTGTGATGAATTGCTTACTCTTTGGAGAATTTTTGGGAGAACAGTGAAAACCTAATATTTGAATGTTTTACTTCTGATCCTAGAAATCTTTTCCTTAACATGATTATTCAACCCCCCTTTCTGTTCTTTTCCTAAGCAGAAGCATGGAAAATGCCAATAAATGCTTCTAATGTTGTCAAAGGGACGCGTATCTACTGAAAGGAATTTGCTTTTAAAAAAGAATTGAAAATTAACAACTTAGAAGATTATCATATATATGTTATATATCTCAATGCATGACACGCAGAGCTGGCATTAGGCATTTTCGTACTTGATGCAGTCTCTATGGTTCCTAAATTCTGCTCCCAGTGCCTGTCCTAAATTCTAAAAGTTTTGCTAGTTCTATATTTTATTGCTCTGTGCATCACTAAAATTCTAAAAATTCTGCCACGCCGGCTTTGACCATATATTATTTCATATTATTTAAGGAATAAAATTAGCAGCTTCTTCTATATATTTTAAATACATGTAGTTTTTAGAATAACAGAAATCTGCAAGTAAATCCAAAAATTCTGAAATGCAGATGAACCTTATTGAGAAAAGAAACTGATTGCATAAAGAGAAAGAAAATTGTTCTTTAAATATATGTGCATTTAGTATTATGTAAATTAGCCAGTTGTTTATAATTTCAGCCTGTACTATAGCTTCTCCCTTCATTTCCTCACCAGAATGCAAATCGTTTAGACAGTATTTAAACTGAGGTTTTTGTATTGTAAACAGAATGGTTTTAGCTTCTGCTTGCACGCTGCATTAGTTCCTGCCAGCTGGTGATAATTTGTAATCATTCAGCTTTGCGTTATCATTACCGATATTTGAATCTGGGTCGATTATGAGTTACTAAGCCAGCTTAGATTAAAATTAAATTGTGCTGTCTTTGACTACTAGTCCACAATTTTTTTAATTTTAATTTGACTCTTCCTGTTTAGTTACATCGCCATGAGCTGTAGTTCATTCTGCTAGCATAAGAAGAACACGCACTTATATTATAAGTTCTGTTTAAATAAAGAGGTTTATTCTAAATTTTATCTGACTTTATAATTACTTTCAGACATGACGATAATTTGCTTGTCAACCGATAATTTGCCTATCAGGAGTTTTGGACTATTTAACTTTTTCTGGATCATATAAAACCTCATAGGTATAATGTCGAGACATTGACAAGTTAGGAGATGAAGCAGAAACTAATGCGAACATTAGTTTGCTTGTTGAAACAAATTTCTCATTGTTAGAAATGATGCTTAAAGAGAAGGAAATTGATATAAATTAGCCATAATGTCTGGGAAGGTTTGAAATTAAAAGGACGCATAAATATTTTGTTGAGTATTGTTGCTGCAAAACATAAACGTGTTGTAGTTTTTAATGTATTATTATCCTGATGTCGTTTAAGAATCAATGTCATAAATTACACGTATTTTAAACTGTATATTATTAGACTGTGATTTTCATCAAATATTTTTAAAAAATATATAAAATTTAACAGTGGCCAAGTAAATCTATAATATGTACTACCTAATTCTATAATATCTACTACCTACCTAACTACCTAATTCAATTATTGGTAACTAATTGCTCACCTTTAAAAGTTATCTCTACATTGAGTCTTTCATTTATCCTTATCATGGTCACAAGATACAAAGCAAAAATATAAAAATTACTATAAAACATATTCCTTACAGCTAGTAAGACTTAAAATAATACAAAACAACTTATCACCTCTGGTGCTTTAGTGGCGTATTAGAACCTTAAAAGTATGGTAACTGTATTACAACTCCAGGAACTCTGCACGAAGCTACGACGCTAACTGCGTCAGACAGATAGAGAGCATAACTTTCAAAAACCCTGCCAACATCAGGCATTTCAGGTCTGTTCTGATCGGCAAGTCTCTGTCTAGGCAAGCAACAGCAGTGACAATAGCCAGCCTTCTGTTATGAATTTTACTTCTCATTTTAACCTGTGCCGTTTCATATAAAATAGGCCTGCTTTTTACAAAATCTCTAGACTGAGCAAATACTTAACGGAATGAGACATAAAAGAAAAAAATCAGCATAAAGCTAACCAACCACTCGTAAAACGTCAATAAAATGTCACTAATTTTCTTGAAAATATCTCCAACTATTAAGTGTAAAATGTTTAATACTTAATTGACAAATTTTATAAAAATGATTTTATTCCTGAATTTATTTTATAATTATGCTTAATAATAGTGCATCCTACTTACGGATCTATTTTTTATTAGGTTGGTATAACGAAAGTGAAGTTTAGGCGTAGAGTTTAATTGAATTTATGCAGTTCCGATTTGCTGATAGGTCCTTAATTTTTTTCTTTAATGGCCCTTAAAAGTCCTTAATAGTACTTAATTTTCATGTGCAGAAATGTGTACGAACCCTGTATAAAGTTTACTATGAATAAATCTAGTTTTTACATTTTTTACTGAAATTTATAAATAGTCTTTAATAGTTAAGTATAATTATTATCAAAGGTAGATGCAAAAATGACCAGTATTGACTAGCAAAATACAATTGACTTCTGTTAACAGGCATCCCATTAATGGATACTTCCCATTGTTAAACAGTTCATTAATTTAATTTACGGACCTTCAAACTAGGAGAACAGTGCCCTCATATTTAGTTGCAACTCCATGATAACAGACAAAAGGCTTGGTGCTGTGAATGTATGCTAAAAAATGCACATATGTGATTGGTTCACTAGTATTCAAAGCAAATAAAGGCCCACTAGCAACTGCGTCATAAAGTTGCTTAACTGTGGTAGTTTGACCTGCTCTCAATGCCAGGAAAACAGGCTGGCTGTATGGATGTTTTCATTGTTAGTCCAAAGGGATTTGAATTTCGAAGGACTATTACTTTCATTGTGGCATTTTGTGTCGTTTCACTTTTCAATTTACTGCTTATTTTATTTATATTTTTTTGGTTAACATAGCTTTCTCTTCAAAAATCGTCTGCTTTGCATGGGAAAATAAAAAGGAATTTTAATTACAATTCTAAATAAATAGCCAAATAAATGTGAAAATCATAACAATATTCTCTAAAACTTCAACAAATTTTTCATTAACGAACTCAAAGATTTCAAAGCCAGAAATACCAACGTTGTACAGAAAAACATTTTTATCTCCAGTGCGTGAGAGTGTGTACTGAAATTTCTAAAGAAATGCTCAGTTTAAAATTATTTTGCAATATTGCTGTTGAACTGAATTTTATGGTTTAAGTGTGAAGAACATGGTATTTAATAAATAAAGGTAACACACAAAATGTTAAATAAACGCCCCTTTGGACGTAATTAATTTTTACTTTTTTTTATTTATTTATTTTTTATTTTATTTTATTTTTGTAGTATAGATATGAGCCAGTTTCCAGAATCAGAAAGTTTCTCTTGAAAGCATGTATCCTCTTGGGCAGATAGCCCTCACATGTATTACCACAGTCAAATCAGTCTTCAAAGGTTTTATCAACTTGGCCAGTGGTGGGAAAATAAATATGGTGTTGTATTGATATGACAATAAAAATGATACAAAATGCATATAAACTGCATATACAACTCTGTTAATTTATTTTTGCAAATAAATCTTTCCAGAAGGTTTGTGCAAAAAATTTAATCATTACTGTGTAATTCAACTGATTAGTATAAGAATACCGATTAGTATAATTTATAAGAAATTATGAAATATCTTTAAGTGAAATTTTATTTCAGTGGAAAAATGATTTTTCTGAAAATGAGTAGAAAGCAGTGTCAAAGTTTATTTTTTAATTTGATACACTTTGGCGCTGGAATTACAGTTTCTCTCAAAACCTGAGAAGCAATTAAGCTAAAGGATATGCATAGTTGTTGTTCAGTAATGTTAATATATATATATATATATATTTTCTGAATGGCAGGCTCTTGGCATATCAGCATTGGCCACTCCTAAGGCCGGAACAGGTAGCCATTTTATTGTAGAGGCGCCCAATAGGTGGCCACCATACCAAAAAATAATTATAATGATAATGCCCTCCTATGAGGGGACAGACAATTTATTTCCATACCCTTCTCCGGGATTCGAACCCAGGCTCTTCGGTATTGCACTCAGCTCCCTTAACCACTATGCCGTCTGGGCAGCTGTTAATATATCATAGCATTAAGAAGCTATATATCTCAGTGATAGACATAGAGTTGCCAACTATTCCGATTTCTGACCACCTGCCAACCCGATTTTTCACTTATTGCTCTCGATTTTCTCTTATTCTTAAAATTTCTCTCAATTTTTTTGTAGCTTGGCTTAATAATTCACTATTTGTCCCCAAAAAGAGATTTTTGGCATCTGAAAGCATTTGTTTTTCCCTAGATGAATATAAAATAAAACGAAGTCAGTTCATCACTGAGATATGCCACATTTCTACTTTGTGTATGAGAATCCGAAACACATGTCTAAAAATGTGTCCACAAAATATAAGCATAAAGCTCTCCCAAATTTTTTTTTTAAATCGCTTGACAAGGAACACATTTTCCGATTATTGTAATTTTATCTTATGAAGAACAAATATTTGTGTTTTTGTCTTCAGACCTTGACAAAGCTTTTTGCTTTTTTGTGCACTTTGTTTTGTCATCATACGATGTTCTTAACACAATTCCACAGTGCAGAATTACATTAATTCATGTTTTGCAATCAATGATTTGTGATCTGGTTAAAGTATTTATTTAATGATTTGGAAAACTAATTAGAGTATTTTTCTATTATTGGAAGGTACAAGTAATAATTTTGCTTTTTTTTTTTTTTTCCTCCTACATATAAGGATTTTTGTGTTATTTGCATTTAACAAATAATAACTGAACTTTCAGATATTAATTAGTTACTATTTAAATTTAATTCATTAAAAATATATTTTCTTTCTACATATTTTTATTATTTAAAAAATCTTTGAGAAATTTCTCCCGATTTCTTAAAAAAAATATACTGATTTTTGACTATTGTAGGTTAGCAAGTATGTAGACAGTTCTTTATTGGTAGATATTTTTTTAAATCTCCCAACTTAAGAAGACTAAAGTTACACAAATTTTGCTGAAATTATAACAAGTAAACTTGGTAAAAATATATTTCAGGGTGCCCCTTGATAAAAATTGGCAATTTTTTGGTGCCATTCCTGTTTACGTCCAATGCCCTTCCCAATAAAATGACATCGAAAACATAATGCAATAAAACATAATTAAAACAAGAAATACATAATCTTAATAAACTGCATTTTAAATCAAACCAGGAAATAACATAAGAATGGAAATACATGTCATGGAATCTACGCAGTACAAAAAGGAAATATTGACTTGCCTTATTAAAAAATTTCTGTTTCTTCGGTATGTGAAACAAACAGAATTCCTTAACAGCATCCAAAAACTATTTAAAATTATCTAAACTAGAATGTGTATACTGCCGCCGCCACATTAATTTACAAAAGTAAAAGTGAAAAATGTCCTCTGGACTGTCTGTAGCATTTCTATCGAAAATCCCTTTTTATTACACCCCACATGCTTTCTCTAGTATTGATATGAGTTTGATTTTGAAATCCTTAAATCTCACTGCATAATTTACCGAGAGGTGAATGAAGCCATTTTAATCTTCATTTACACACCACTTTATGTTTTTTTCCCAATCTAAAGTGTACGGAAACTTCAAGTTAATCATACCACCAGCAGGCATTTTACGGTGTAAATCGCAAAATAAGCAACGTACTCCCTAACCAACATCCGATACTTAAATAAGCTGTTACAAATATTTTCTCATCAGTCAAATTCACCACAATCATGCAACCAATCACGTCATAATAGGGTTTTCATAACATTCAACTACTCATGTTACCATGAATAACACAACTATCTGGTGATAAATGAAACAACAAATTGACAATAATTCAAGGGACACCCTAAAATGGACTAACCCATATTATATATATTGGCAATTATTTTCTATGCATTTTTTTATTTTACAATAATTTAACAAAATTAGCAAACTGTATAGATGATTTAATTATCATGGCCATTTTACCAGAATACAAAATGCAGTTTGAAGAGAAACTCCAAAATCCTTTTGTCACATTTTTTTTTGTAAAATTCATGACTTTCCTAAAGCATATGCCTAGAACATATGATTAGTCAACTCCTATTTAACTGTAGTGAATTCACTGAGGTTGGTGTAGAAATTTTTTTTATTTTAAATCATCATTAAACAACACTAAAAAAATACAAAAGTCAGAAGAGAAGCATTGAACAATAGTGATGGCAGATGATGTCCTAGTATTTGAGACTTATTTTTATCCACAGCAATGTAATTAGTTGTATGTAACCCAGAATGTTTAAACTTCGGTAAATCATTTGTTAAAAGTAAATTGCTCATACATGAGAATAAGTCAAGTATACAACCACCATGAATCTTCTGTTTAAAACTAAATCCTATCTAAATGCAAGAGTAATGCAAACAAAGGGATTGTTCTTTTTGTTTGCATACAGATTTAATTTACGTAATCAGATGAATTTTTTCTATAGTTTATATTGCTTGAAAATAGAGGTAAATTGTTGATAATAATTTCCTGTAGATATGGTTTCCTTTAAAATATGGACTATTCCTCTTTTCCGGAAATATTAATTGATTTAAGTTAAACATATATTCTTCCAGTTATCTGGGAATTGACTGTATTTGATTATATACTTAAATTTATGGCTAATAAGCAGTCATATATATAAATCATATATATAATGCAAGGTAACCAAAAAAGTTCTTGCCAAGAATATAAAAGCGTGTTGCAGTGGTACTTCAAATATAAAACTCACACAGCGACTGATTGAAATGGACACATCAAAGGCGCTTGCTCAGGATTGTTTGCTGTATGATTTTAAAGTGGGCCTGTCAGCAGCAGAATCAAGTCGCCAAATTTGCCAGACCTCTGAGAGCAGCCATAGAGAGTGTCAGTAGCCAAACATGTGATGAGCTTACTGCACACTTCCAGGTATCTGTTCAAATGATCAGACATCCATTTTGCACCGCATATGAAAGGCATACAAGCTGAGCAAGTGAGTACCCACTCACTGTCCGATGCAAACAAGCAACAGCGCGTCTGTCGCTGCCTGTTTGTCAATGCTTACTCATCACCGCAGTGCATCCATATTTGATTGAGTACTCACCAGCGATGAAAAGTGTGTCCAATATGGCACACACAGGCATTCCAGACATTGGTTGTCACCATGGAACCCTTTGCTTCACACTGTGAGACCTTCTCTCCACCCACTCTAGATCATACTCTGTATCTGGTGGATTAGTCACCAAGTGGTGCAGTATGAGCTCCTGCCAGTGGGCCAGACTATCACGGCAGGCCTGTACTTGCAGCAGTTGGAACGTATGCATCAGGAGCTGATGTATTAAGAGCCAGCATTGGTCAATCGTAAAGGTGTATTCCTCCTCCATGACAAGGCAAGGCCGCATGTATTTCAGGAGGCCAGGGACACCATCCAGTAACTGGGCTAGGAGACACTAACCCATTCACCATACTCCCCAAACCTCACACCAACAGACTACCACTTTTTCCATTCCCTGGACAACCATCTTTGTGGGAAGTCCTTCAACAAGCAACTAGAGCTCGAAAAGTTCCCCACAGATTTTTTTTTGCATCCAAGACTCCTGAGTTTCACTGTGATGACATCACGCAGCTAGCCACTCATTGGCAAAAGGCATTGGATGCCGGTGGTGATTACTTTGAGAATTAGCAGTGATTATTATTTGTTTTATGACATTTTCTTTCTGACTATCCAAAACAGCAAGAACGTCTTTGGTTACCTTGTCTATGTAATATTTTAATGCGTAGAAGGAGGAATCTGGTACTTTAATTTTTGGCATTCGAAGACACTTTATTATGGACTTGGAAGGAGGAGTGCATAAACCAAAAACTTCATGGCATGTCCATTTTGAAACATAACTTTATTGCAGGATAATTCATATCCGATCATCTTTCTGTAGATAAGATATTTTTCAATCATAGTTGAATACAATAATTCCTGTGTACACTGGTTTTAAAGTACGACGTCATCTTAGGCAAGTAAGCAGCAGCAGAGGAGTGTCTTGCCAGGAGGAAAGTGTAAGCAAAAAAGGGCACTGCAGTTCAAAGGAAGAAAGGAGGGAGTCGAAAAGTTTAAGTTCGAGTTCAAGTTTTGGTTTGCAATTATTTTGATTGGACAAGAGGTATTTGCATTAAGCATTACGTAACATGGAAAGATCTTGAATTGTGGAGAACAGATGAATTTAGAGGGAGAACACCAAGTTTAGAGTAGTTAATTTTGAGGTTGTCAATTATTTCTTAGAGCAGCCATCATATTTTGTTATATCTCACATATACACTCACGTTTGTGAAAATTGCAACACCAAGAAGGAATCGTCATAATTGAATGCAATTTAATACACAGTTGAGTGGTAGTGGTACAAATAAATGATTAAATGTTCAAAGCAAACAAACAAGAACAAGAGATCAGAATCAGTATTTTGTGTGGCCACCACGCGCCGCAATAAGTGCTGCTACACGACGTGGCATGGAGTCAAACAAAGTTTGAATGTCTGACTGAGGAAGAGCATTCCATATCGTTTGTACGCGTACCCAAAGTTCGTCTGCAGACGCAACAGGACGAGGATCACGAGCAAGACGCCGACCAATGACATCCCACACATGTTCAATTGGCGACATATCCGGGGAACACGCAGGCCAAGGAAGAAGCTGTACCTGCTGCGCTGCAAAGAAGGATTTAACAATCCGAG
Organism: Stegodyphus mimosarum; assembly: GCA_000611955.2. Lineage (NCBI taxonomy): Eukaryota > Metazoa > Arthropoda > Arachnida > Araneae > Eresidae > Stegodyphus > Stegodyphus mimosarum. Next base: position 244,178 of record KK112851.1, read on the forward strand.
CAGTATGAGGGCGGGCATTGTCCTGTTGAAATACAGCGCCTGGCAAGCTTTGAAGGAAGGGAACAGCTTCGGGCTGTAGAACTTCACGGATATACCGGTTGCTGTTCAGATTGCCCACAATTCGTAGCAATTGAGATCGTCTATGATATGCTATGGCGCCCCAGACCATAACTCCGGGTGTTCGTCCACTGTGGCGTTCGATAATGCACTCCGGAAGGTGGCGTTCACCGGCATAGCGTCTGACACGAATGCGGCCATCATGGTACCACAAATTAAAGCGGGATTCGTCAGAAAACACGACATGCTGCCAATCAGCACGCCAGTCTCTATGCTGATTGGCCCATTGTAGCCGCAGGCGGCGATGGTCGTGCGTTAGGGGGATCCTGTATAAAGGAGTCCGTGCGCGCAGTCCACACTGCAGCAGACGTCTACGAATTGATGAAGCACACAATGAAACACCTGTAGCTATTGACCACAGTGCTGCCAATTGTCTAGAGGAAGCTGTACGGTCCGTCCGCGCCATGCGGACCAGGTGTCTATCATCGCGAGCTGACGTCACATTTCGGGGTCCACTCCCGGATTTCCGAGTTGTCCGACACTCGTCCGTCCACTGCTTCCAAACGCGCATCACTGTGCTGCTGTTACGCTGCACACGAGAGGCTACTGCACGATACGACAATCCAGCTTCACGAAGGCCGATGATTCTCCCTCGTTCAAACTCTGTAAGTTGTTCAAATCTCGCTCTCTTTCGTCGACGAGGCATAAGTACAGATTGAGTTAACGTTTACCACTAGCAGATAACCACCGATAACCATACACGCCTCGCTACAGCCGTCTATTTATTCGGATCCATCAGCCGTTCAGAGGGCGCTGCTCAGCATACGCATGCGCTACGGATTTGCAATTCTAATCATTTGCATATCATGCGCTACTTTGCATTTCCTGAAAATTTCAGCTCACTCGCGTAAGTCCTTCATGGTGTTGCAATTTTCACAAACGTGAGTGTATATATATGAAAGTACACTTCTAAATTTAATTGGCTATAACCTCTTTTATTTTTTATTTAATTTGGGGACTTCTTTCCCTGTCTCAAAATTAGCGGCATAAGTCTAAACTGTGTCATTCAAATTAATCATGTGATTATATGTAACGCTTAATGCAGATGGCTCTTGCCCAATCAAATAATTGTAAACCAAAACTTAAAACTGAAACTTTTGACTCCCTCCCTTCTTTCTCTGAACCGATGCATCACTTTTGCTTGTGCTTTCTTCCTGGCCACATGCTTTGCTACAATCATTTATGTGCTGCTATGATGGTTTCTATCACTATAGTATCAAAATTATAAAATGTCCTGGAAATAGGCATGATTATAGTGCCAAGTGAATCGTGGCCACAAGTGAGAATTTAAATAAATATGAAATTTAATCCGGCTTGACCGCTTCCTCAAAATGGATGGACGCTCTAAGCATCAAATATGTACGCTAAACAACATTGCTGCTCTTTTACATCTCAGTGGTCTTACATCAGTGCTTTGAATATCATGACATTTATGTAATATACTAAGATTGCAGTCATGAATCCGTCACTTTTAACTTCTGGCTGTATACATGGCTGGGTGGATTAGGCAGGAATAACAAACAAACTTCATTGAATTCAGCAAAAATAACAACAGGTTGACAAAACTAACCTCGGCGACTCACCATCTTTATTTGTAGGCACATCAAAACTATTTCTTTGGCAGATAAATTACTTTTCGATCATAGTTGACTACAAACAATTTTTATATACACAGATAAAAAGCTGCGACGTCATTTCAGGCAAATAAGCTGCAGCATGGAAAAATAGCGGGTTGCCAGCATGAAGGCGTAAGCAAAAGAGAGCGCAGCAGTTTGAAGGAAGTAGCGAGGAAGTTGATAGTTTCTGTTTAGATAAAGTTTTGGTTTACGATTATTTTATTGGGCAGGTGTATCTGCATTAAAACGTTATGTAATTTCAAATGATCTCAAATTTAGGAGAAAGGGTGAATTTTAGGGGGAGAGCTTTCTGTTATAAAAATGTGCGTGTCAAAAGTCTTTTTAATAATTTTCAGTGCTGGAGTATCGAAATCCTAAAAAAGAATTTTAATTTTCGTATAAATTTTATATAAAAGATTTTTCTGTACTCTCCAATGATGCAAGCAGATTTCTAAGATCTTTAGTTTGTTTGTAAAGTAAAACATACATGCAAAAAACTGACAAAAAATTTTTCATCATTTATTTGAAATTTAAATCGAATTTTGAAAATAAATTCCAAGGTGTAGACCTTCATTGTTTAGACAACATATGTTCCAAATTTTCTAGCTGTAGCAATATTTCTGCACTATCACACACAGATTACTACTATTCACGTAATATCTCACATTTATATAATAATATAGATTTTGTGATTTGGCAGAAATTATCATCATCACTGTGTGGAGTGGCATTAACAAAATAATTCATATGCATTTTTTTACAGTATTGAGCAATGTAAACAGAATCTGGTACATACTGAAGTGTTAAATCCAAGATGTCTGGTCTTTTTATCATGTCATCAAACAAGAGTCATACATTCATAAGATAGTTGTGTTGAAATATTCAGAATACCTCCTGAGTGTCCAAATTTAATCTCTGTTAAATATATTTAGAGGAAACTGAAATATAAAATAAAGTCCGAGATCCAGAATCATTGGGATTTCGTTGATTCTGGATTTTAGATGATTTTTATGTCTAGTAAGATAATGTGCAGAAGTTATGAAATCAAAAATATGAAATACTGAAGCAGTTATTTTAAGGGAATCAGAATTTACAAACAGAGCTGAATATTATTTGTTTGTTGCACTAAACATTCTTTTCAAATAGATACACTTTTTTCAAATAGATACACTTTTTTCAAATAGATACACTTTAATTTAATAGACATAATTTTTTATTCAGTCACAAAGTTCCACTGCCAAGGCCTGTAGTTGCCATGCTGAAAATTCTCACTAAACTGTCAATCAATATCTTTTCATTCTCAATCTATTTGTTACTATCAGTGAACAAGTATTAGTTGCATCCTTGTATTCTAGATCACAGAATTTTCTTCATGTAGAATCATCTCCAACTGTGTCTCTGTGTTTCGTTATCGTGTGTGTTCTATGAGTTTCATAATTAGCAGCTATCCTTTTGAAGTGAAAAAATTCTCCAAGCATTTGTAATGAAGACTAAAATTTACAATATCTTTCGTGTATATAAGTTCTTACTATATTTTCAATACCTTTCACACTTGTATTTTCTGTGTGTTTGTTTCAAGTTTGCTAGTAAGTGTTAAATCTAAATGACTTCTATTAGACTGATATAAAAGGTTTTCAGTTGCTTCACCGTAAGGGAAATTAATTTTTGTTTTCATTATATTTTGTTGATTCTACTCCTAGTGGAGTAGAATCAACATCTATTGAATATCTTGACTGTTTTAATGTTATTACTTTTTCATTTTTAAAGTCTTTCAACCTTTCATGTAAATATCCTTTATATTTCTATCCAGAAAAGTGATTTTTATTTCTTCAAAGTTAATTCCTCCTCCTTGTTGAAACCCTCTTGCAACAAGTAGCTTCGAAGCGACCATTTCCTTTGACCTTAAAAGTCCATTTATTTTTAAATTTTTCTTATATTCTGCTTCCCTCTCATTCACATCTTTCCAAGTTTTAGTATTAATTGAGGATTTTTTCTCTTCTTCAGTAATTTCTTTTTTCTTTTTTTTAAATCTTCTGATGACTTGGTATGACAGTATTATAGTATCTCTATACTTTTGCTGGGAGTTTCCCATTTTTAATAGGTTTATTCTTTTTCAGCTTCATGTTTTCCATTTTCTTCTTCATTCCTGTTATCATCTTTAATACTGGAAATGCTTTTATCTTTATTATTTTCTAAAAGTTCACTTTTGTTTTCTTCCTGCAGAATAATTTTTGTTTGTATTTTTTCTTTCTTTATGGGGATGTAATTTTTCATCACATACGACATCAGTGAATGTTTTTTCATTTGGTGCACTTCTGTCCCATATTCTATAGCCTATTTTCTAAAATTTTATTTCGGTTTTCTTCCTGCAGGATAATTTTTGTCTATATTTCCCCCCCTTCCTTTATGAGATATGAATTTTCATCAAATGCATTATCTGTGAATATTTTTGTTTTTTGCATTTCTCTCCCATACTCTGTAGCCATTTGTTCCATATCTAACGAAAATATATTTTCACTTCGTGAATCAAGCTTTTTAATAGACTCATTTACCTGAGCATATGCAATACTTCCAAAATTTTTTTTTTCTTGACAAATTAGTTCTTTCTTTACTTAATTTTTCTGCTGGTGTTGTACTAACTACTCCTATCCTGTTTTGGTTTAACAAATAAGATGCAGTTCAAAGAGCTCATCACTCTTTCTAATTTGGAATCTTTCAGCAAGGCTTCTGTTTTTTCTAATATAGTTCAATTTATCCTTTCCGTTTTCCCATTTAATTTTGCTGAAAAGGAACACTAAAATCCAGAGTAACACCAACTTTTTAAAATTTTGGTTATAAATTTGTAAAGCCATTAGGTATTTTTGAAAGTAGGAGAAATGAAAAATGAGCAATGCCTTTGCCAGGACCTCGAACCATGGACCTCTCAAATATGTGCCGAGAGTGTTGACCGCTACACCATGAAGGCGGGAGAAATACCTTATATGCACCCCTTTTTAAAGGGCGACTGGGAATTAGGGGACTCAATTGCCAAATCCTGGTGGTGAAGAATCATCATTCACCACTTTTTTTTTTTTAGTTCCGGCGCCACTGTAGAGATATTAGATATTTTTGCTTATTTTTCAAATCTCCTGCTTTCAATGTCCTCGCCGAGACTCGAACCACAGACCTCTCGAATATGCAGCAAGTATGCTGACCACTACGCCATGAAGGCATGCTAAGAAGGTGGGAGAAATACTTTATAAATTGTCCCTCATTGCCATATCTTAATTTTGATGCTGTCATATTCCACTTGTCTTCTACTACATAAATCTTTTATAACATTAAATGCTTCTTGTTTACCTTTTACCAAATACACCATTAAGAACGCATGTAGTTATAAAAAAAGTTATAAAATATTCTTTCTTATCCCATTTTATAAGATCACTTACTCCACTTATTCATCAGTCTGAATTATTTTGCAAAGGTCATTTAGCTGTCATTCTTTCAAAATTAAATGACAGTCTTACAAGTATATTTCAAAAACAGAATCATCTTTCAGATGATCATCACAGATCTCATGCCATTAGACAATAAAACAATTTTATAACTAAAATGTCTTAGTCTCCTATGCCATAATACAGCTTCAGATGCCTTCCTTTCTTCTAAATGATTTGCATTTTAAAGTTTTCTTGTCAACAGTTTTGTTAGGCAAACCATTTTCAGTTATATTATAAGCTATTTCTCCTGCCTTCTTTGCATGTTTTTGTTGTGTAGTGGTGAGCACGCTCAACACGTATTCGAGAGGTCCTGGCAAGGGCATTGCTCATTTTTCATGACTTATTCGAAATAACCTAATGTCTCTACGCTGGCATCCAAACTAAAAAAGTTGGTGGATGATTATTCTCCACCATCAAGATTTGGCAATTGGGGTCCCTAATCCCCAGTCGCTCTTTAAAAGGGGGAGTATATAAGATATTTCTGTCACCTTCTTCGCATGCCTTCGTGGTGTAGTGGTCAGCATGCGTGATGCGAATTTGGGAGGTCCATGGTTCGAGTACTGGCGAGGGCATTGCTCATTTTTCATGACTTCTGCTGATTTGACCTAATGTCTCCACAATGTATTCTTTTTAGTGTCCTTTTTACCTTTTTTTAATTCTGCTTTATTATAAAAAAAAATTAACTTCACTGCCATTATTAGTTACAGCATATATTGATAAGCTCTTACTTAGTTCTGCACATATAAGACATAATTTAAAATACATTTAATATTTTCCACTATATCTATTTTCTTATTTAGCATAGATGAGCCTTTTTAAGCTGAAGAAATTTTTTATGTAAAATTTTTAGATTTTTTTTTTAACACTTACTTGAACCAACTACCCTATGAATTGCGCTGTTTCTATTTGTATTATTCATTTTGTTAATACCTAGAAATTACATTTGTCTAATTTAACTTTTATACTTGGGGGAAAAAATCTTTATTATTTTTTTTTCTTTTACAAAAGTGTGAATCTTTTGAGTACTCTTTTGAGAAATTTATGTTTTATAAAAATTAGCCTAATGTCCAGTTACATTACATTTAAAATACTACTTCTGGGTTGATTTATTATTTTATAAAAACAAACAGTGTGGCCAACATTTTTACAATTAAAACATGAAATAGCATCAGGAGACTACGCAAGGATGTTTGAAATGAAATAAAATGTATTACCAATCTTTTGCTCTATTTCTTGAGGTAAAATTTGCTATTGAACGTGACATGTGGGTTTGAGGTTTTATCTTAAGTGCATATTTAATTTGCACTGGAAATGTATAGTTGGTTACTTTTATGATTATTGCATTTATATTGGAGCCGTTATGCGAATTGTTAGAAAGATTAAACTAATTGACACATTAGTCTGTCCCATTCTGTTTCAAGCCTGATTGAAAACATATAACAATATACACATTACTTTTTTTTCTTTTCAGTTGTTCTGTTGTTTATAATGAAAGAATGAAATTGATTGTTTAGTATAAAAGAAATAAAACAGGAAGTTTAAAATTCTGAATTTTTTTGAAAGCAAAGTTAAGACAAACAGTTTTGATCCCTTCTAATATAACTGATATTGATGTAAAAGAAAAGTTTTTATGTAAAAGGTGTATGAAAAAGGGTCGTTTTGTTCTGTTGATTGTAATGTATTTGATATAATAATATATTTTTAAAAAATATTATTTCTCGTTACAGTTTCAGAAAGATTGAAATGTGAAAAAAGTGAATGCAATAACTTTAATGATTTAAATATTTTAAAAAAAATCAAAATTAAGCTTCAAAACTAGTTAGACCAGGAGGAAAACAAATTTATTGCTGCAGATAAGAATTAGTCGTAAACATTATCATATTTGCTTAATTTGTCTTGAAATCCCTTGAGTGGAGCTAATGAAACAAGGTGAAAATAAAAAAGCATTTCAAATCTTACTAATTTTTTTTAATTGTGCTTATATTGTAAAGATATGATGATAACATAAAAAATTTTCTTTAGCTCTGTTCCGTGTTTAAATTAGAGTTATCTGGCATATAATTTGAGATTGGCATTCTGCTCACGCTGAAATAAAAGCCTGTATTGCAATAAAAATTCATTTGACTGATGTAAGGTGTGCAATATTAAAGTGTGATTCATTGACTAAGCAATTACAGTAATGGATACGGACTGTCTGTATTGGAATAATGCTTTTGTGGAGGATATTCTAAGGGAATGTCTCATATTCAGGTTACACATGGAAAAAGTATGAAAACTCTACACTCAATTAACCTGTTCACCATGAAATGTACCAAATCGAGTTAATAGTTACTCATTCGGCCACTTATGGATTGGATGCAAAGGTATTAAAGGTAAAGAATCTGTAGAATTCATTGCTTATAACAGAATTCCAATCAGCGACAGAAGCACGTTACCATAATTTTAGAAAAGCCAGATAATTTCAGTATGAAAATCATGTTAAGCTTTCATCAGTGTTTCTGTCTATTTAGAATTATTAATGGAAATTAAGAAATGTTACAGATTTTGAGCATTAATAAATCAGTTTTGGTCAAAATTTACTTCACACCTTTATACCTTACAGCTTGTATTGAAGTGTAGGATTTTTCCATTATAGGAAAGCATGCACTAACAGTTTTCTAGACAACAGAGATATATCAACTTGTGTTGTTGCTTCTTACTTGCCCTTAAATTGAAGATATTATTCTTATTTAAAAAAATGTGTTCTTGTTTTTAAAGTAACGTTAGTATTTGACGGGTATTAAGAAACGTTGTGAAAGAATTGTATGTACAAATATCCAAGCGCATCAGTTATTGAAGGATGCAGCATCAATTGATAAATTATTACAGTGGGATGAAAAAAAACCCAGTAAGTTTTTGAAGTAAATCAATTTAAAAGTTGTATATATGAATGTTATCTGCATGGACTTAGATGCTGCAAGCATCAGAATAAAGCCTTGCAACCAAAAACTATAACAGTGTATAAAACTACACGCTTCATAGAGAAATTTTCTTTCTTTACTTCAGATGAGGGGAAATATTTTTTAAAGTAGTTATGAGGACTGTAAAAATTTAGCTTTAGAGATAAGTACAGTAGCAGATATAAGTAAACAGAATCCGAACAGAAATGGGAAAAAAAAGTTGATAAATCATATTGTCAAGAACCAGTTAGTAAGTAAATGAATTATTCAGAATTTTTTTCTTTTTAAAGAAATTAAAGAAGTGTTTCATGTTTTAAATGGAAATATGAGAAAATAAACAGAGTGTGTTTCAATTTTTAGCTTCCAACTGGTGAAAAATGAATGCCATTTGATTTAAGTAATTGAAAGCAACAGATAGTATCTTAGCACTTTAATTCTGAATGATGTAAATGATACAGAAATATCAGTAAAAAATGCTTAGTTTTATAAACTACACTGTTTCAATAATTTGACACGAAAGCAGATATAATCCTATATTTTTAAAATAATTCATATATATAATTTTGTTCAATCATATTTTAATTTTGATGCAGTATTAAAAAATATTTTTAATGTAGCCACTTGGCACTGCTGGTGCTGAATGTAGTTTTGGCAAACTTAAAATAAGGAAAATTGCAAGAGTCTTCACTTGGTCTAAAAGTATGGCCATGTTCTCTTCAAAAAATAAAGTAGACTTTGAAAAAGTAATTAATTATGTTACTTCATTAAAAGAAAACAATTAGGTTATTAAAATTATTGAAAAATTAGTGTGATAATTTTTATATTAATTACAATGTTATTTATATTATCTCAGTGTTATATGGCATTTATTAAAATTTTTCTTTTCATTTCAGAACTATAATTCTTTATGTATGTGTCATTTTTAGCATATAAAGTTATGATTAAATATGATTGTAAAGGGTTATAGTATTATGATTTGAAATAGTTATTTTTAATGAAAATTAAAGTTTACAGATATACTTAATTCATATTATGTGTGTGTACATAGATATACACCTTCCTTTTTACTTTACTTCAATTTTTTTTTTTTAATCAAATGGTTGAGACTATATATAGGCAAAAAGGCATTTGCCTCAGGTTAAAAAAAAGGTAGGCATAGCTATGCACTAAAAATTGGTAGAATAGCCATGGCTGCACTATGCATAACAATTATTCGTCATAGTATGTATCGTATTTTATTTTTTTGCTGTAATTATGACATTTGTTATAATTCAGGATTTAGCCCTTATGTTAATTTTCTGTAATATACAGGTGGAAATTAATGAATTGATTACTGAAAAGCATTACGTTAATATAGAATGGGGAGTTTAATTTATTTGTTAACACACGCAAGTATTATCACTGTAGTTTATAAATCAAACTAATTTTGATGATCATGCAACTAGCACACCAATCATAAAACTAAATCAGCTACTTCTAAATGTGAGACTGTTTAAAAATTGGGTAAAGAGCATTTTGCTAATCTATTTACCTGAATTATAATTCAGTTGATAAATTAAGCATAATGTCAACCATCCCTCGCTCCAGCATTTTCAGCTCAGTAGGCAGTCGGTGCAGATCGCACCCAATATAAATTAGACATATTCCGTACTAACCTGAAATGATATGCCTTTATTTAATTTCCAGCGGTGCCTACGTAGTAAAGTGGTTGAACACTGGTAGTCAACCTGGGTTTGGTTCCAGGCTAACAGGCTCCAGTGTGCAATGTGGATACGAGCCAGTTTCTTAGAAAAGTTCTCCATGAAGGCATCCCTCTTCTTAGGCAAATAGACCTAGAATCTATGCCATAATAAAATAAATCAAAGCAGTTTACTTCCCAGTAGTGATCAGATTTGCTGATGCTCTTTGAAATTTGGCTGGCTGTGCTGCCTATACTTAGAATTTTCTTGTAATATAATGTTATCTGTGTTAATTTTTGATAACCATGCTTTTTATAAAATATCATTTTCAGCGATTATTTCTCTATTTATATTAGTACACAAGCTTTCCATGTATAGGATTTTTTTTTCAAATGGCCAGGCCAGTTAATCATTTAGTGAGAGTGATGTCAAGGGATCATCCCAGAGAGTGTTGCCTACGATGCACCACAGGGGGTAGGCTGATATTATACTTGCTAGGAGGAGAAGGGTAAGGACACACACAACAAACCAAGCTTTACTCAAGATTTGAGCCTCCACTCTAGATTTTGGACTATCAATTACTGTCCACTAGTCTCTATGTCATCCATCACAACTGTTTTTGATGTTTGTGTATTACATTTGTATGGTATTACAATTTTTAAATCATCTATTTTTATGGTATTTGTTTGACATCATAAATTAACCCTTTGAGGGGTGGTATATAAATGAATTTAATTTGTGGTAAAATTTTGCATGAATTGTATCTTATGGACCCTAAGAACACAAAATTAAGGCTTAAAAAAAATCTAGAGTGAAATCCTGAATTTTGAGAGCTGGCATATATTTTATACCGCTGCCCCTCTAGGACATTTTTTTTTTCCATGGAGCTACCAAGAGGTAATTTTTGTTTTTTAAATCTATTATTGTGTACTTTTGATGTGTGTTTATAAAAATGAGTGCTTGGTTATAATTATGTAAATCTTAATTCCAAAAACTTTTAAAATTTCACTAGAAATTTAAAATTTTAAAAATAAAATTTATATTTTGAGGAACTTTGATGATGCCACCCAGCTGAACATACTTATGTAAAATACAGGTAAAAAGCTTTTGAAAGTTATTTAAATTCAATATTATCATTTAATGAAAAAAATTAGCAAATATATCACAGCATGCGTAAACCATATCATGCTGTAATTGATCTAGTATAATATGATGAGTTGAAACTGCCTTTTTAACTGCCGAAGATAAATGTTTGCATCTAAAACTGACCTTATGTATTCGCTGCTTTCACCAGTAGTGAAGACTTATTTCGAAAACCTCTTACTTACTAATATCCTAACTCTAGGAAAAAGTTTCTCGTGTGTTCCCTAGTCTCCTTCTGAAATTAACAAAGGTATGGTTACCCTAACGCATAAAAGCAAGCTTTCAAATCAGCATTTTTTCCATTTCTCTAGCAGTTGCAAAAGTGCATTCCTTTTTCCTGTGTTTGTAAGTGAAATTTCCTTCTGTCTGATCTTATCACTGCCCCATTGTGGAGATAGCTTGACCCCCGCACAACCAAATTAACTATCAATCATCTCTTTTCATTTTCTCTACATTCTAAGGTTTTGGAAAACACGAAGCAATGGTTGTCTTTCAGGACTAACATGCCACATTTAACCCCTACAATTGTATAATGTTTTGACGCCAGACGACAGTTTTGAAATCGAAGTTTTTCTCGAGGGAAAAAAGTGGTGAAATTAAAATTTTAGCTGTCATAAACTAAGGATAAAAAGAAACTAAGATACTTTTATTCATACTTAGCACAGGGTCAGTAAAGTCCCCATCCACCCATGAACATCCAAAACAACTGGTAAATTAATCACAAATAACTAATTATTACATCATAAACAATTATAATGTAAAGTAATTTGTGTCATCCCACAGAATAGAGAAATGCCTGGTGTTGTCATCTATTGGCATTGTACCCTTTGTATGCACACTGGTATATTTTATATACCGGTTTTAAAATCTTATAAATAATCTTCTTTTAATTAAAGTTTTCATTTAAATGCAACAAATATATAATATTTAGCATTTGTATGTCATACATTTGCAGATTTTGTATTTTTTCTCCCCTTTCAATAGAATTTATGAATCTTCAAACATGATACCTTAAAACAAGGTATATTAATTTCATAATTGCAAAATATTGAGCAATCATAGGGTAGTGCTGCCATTTAGAATCAAAAGAAAACACTAGAAAATCAAGATTAGAACTTTTGGTGTAGAAAAATTGTCATTTTTTAGGAGGTTAAAAAATTGACAAACATCCGGTTTATTTTTTATACCGGTGCCCTTCAAAGGGTTAAACTCCAAATTACACGCGAGTAATGTTTTCTGTCAATAAAATATTTACATCACTTTTTTTGAGAAAATAAAATTCTTTAATAATATCTTTTTAATAAGGCTCATCTTTCTTTTAAATTACTTATATCCTGTCTTTTGAAATTTAAAACTTGTTTCAAAATTTTACTAATTTCTGAAAATACCGAGAGGTTGATTATATGTGCAGGGTACAAAATCCATCCTCAATCGACACACTCATTTTGTCAATCCTAAATAACAATTAGGGGCATTAAATGACACTATCTTCAACATTACAAAGTGCTAACTAATTTTCTTGCACTGAACAGCTTGGAAATATCATAAATTCACGTTTTTATCCTTGTTTGTACAACATAAATTTGGCAAAAGGCAAGGTGTAATTTTTTGATTATTTTTTTCAAAGATAAGTCGAAGGCTAAATTAATTAGATTATTTAATTAGATTTTGTATTCCACCCTGTGTTCCATTTTCATCCATGCTTGGAATGTTTTGACAAAATATTAACTGTCATGACTTTAAACACTGTTTTATGGAAATTCAAAGAAGCCTAGAAATAAAAAATTAATGAGAAGTAAATCAAATATTCATGACACTATGCTAAAAAAAATTTTGTTAAAAAATTGTGCTCTGTGTAGCTAAAATGCAACAATTAATTGTAATTAAGCAAATGAAGTGACAGTCACCTTTTTGTAGCTGTGCAGTTACTTTATACAAAGAGCTAGAAGTTGTAACTTCTGATTGATAGTATTCTCCTCACCCTTTCTTTTCATACCTCAACTTCAGAGGTTGAAGTGAAATTTTCTGATGCTTTGGCTGTCCATTCAGCAGCGTATAAAAATCTTGAAAGGGCACAAAATCCTCGTGAAGATACATAGTACCTGTCATGTTGATCACTGATGCAGTGAATTTGGTAAATTCACCCAAATAATGCAAGGATTAATTCTATCACCATGAAATAATTGAATGAAATCAGCAAAAAAGAAAAACCTCTTATACATAACTACTAACTGGCTAGTTTTCTTGGAATTCTGATTCAGATTTCTTGAAAATGTATTCCCCTTTGTCTTAACAGTAAACTGCATTATCATATGAAACTTTGAAAGAAATAATAATTTAGCCTTAAATTAAGTACAGTGCAAACCTTGAAATAAAAAATTGCCTTAAACATGCTAAAAGGTAGTAATAAATTGCTCTAAATTCAAAGATAAATTACAAATAGCCTCTCCGTACAGGTATAATGTAATAGCATGTTAGAGTGTGAAATTCTGCACTCCCACACATTGGTGAAGAAGCGAGAATTTCCCCTTTTGTCCATATAAAATATTTTGTTTACTGATGTGGATGCTTGGCAGCATGCTAGTGCTTTTATGATGAGGGGTGGATAGTAAGATATAAAAAGTGGCAGTGCCTGCTTTCATTTTGAATTGACTCTAAAACCAATGATTCAGTGAGCAGCCACAGATTAAAAGTAGTTAATAGGGATTTTGTTGCATGATACAGTCAAATTATAATTCTTTATAGGTATGCATTACATGTGCTAAGCATTGTCAGTGTTTATATGAATTTCAAGTGATACATTTTTATTAATTATTAACAGACTTGATAATTTTTTTTGTGAATAATTTTGTTAAAAAAAGAGAAAAAATGTATTTTTAGAAGTCGAGGAGAAGAGGGAATTTTGAAGTTTGATGTGCTTTGCTAATTGCGTAAAAAGTTTTCTGCTTACTGCAGTATGATCATAGTTAAGGTAATTTGATGTATGGAGTAAAACAGGATAAAAAAAATATATATTTTTTGTAGTCAGCTAAAATGAAACTTAATATGAATGCCTTTCACCTTCCTTCATCCTACATAGTAACAAGTAGTTATTCAGACATTTTTCTGAACTTTTATTGCCTTGATAAATTTTTCGTGTTATATTCTTTTTGTTAGGAATTAAAAGAATTGAAATTATGTAAATAAAATTGAGGGAAATTTTAATTTGTTTCAAATTTATTGTGAAAAACTAATTTTTGGTTATGACATCTCAATAAATTAATTAATCTCAATAAATAATATTATTTTTTACATGCTTTCATCTGCATAACTGTAAACCCATTTAAACTCAAATTTAGATTGCGTTTTAGCAGAAAGTTTCTTTTTATAATAATGCATTTTTAGATAAGCGGATTCATTATCTTATACTTTTTTCAGAAATGTCGAAAATTCATGGTTCAAAAACATCCTTTTTAAATGTTGACTGTAAGGCTGATTCAGTAATTTTAACTTCTTTAAAGTTTATGCCTAGTTTTTTTTAATTTATTTAATTAATTTTTTTTAATTTATTTTATTAATAATAGTAATGCATTCCTGGAATCTAATCTTATTTTCTTTTTTAAATGGAAAACAAGTGGATTTTATGGATGTGATAGATTTTATGTATGCCACTCCTTTTTTTTTTGATAAATTTTTTCTATTATATGTGTGATGCTGGGTAAAACATAGAGGTCTGAAATTTTAAAATACAACTAGCAGATCCTTAACTGAAATGTAAAGAATGGCAAAATGGAAGTATTTTTACCAAGAAAAGATTAAAGACCTTAGGGCACTGTTTATGTAGACCCATAAAAGCAGATGATCTGGAATGGTCTTTTGGTAGTCCTGTATATGTCTTTAAACCCCAATCTATGTACACGCAGCTATAGTAGGTCACTGTATTAGAATACATATTCACCATTCTTACTCCTGAATCTGCTAGTGTCCATATAGATAAAATCATCCTGGGTTTGATTCATGGGGAGAAAGCTGGCTGCATAACATTTTTGTGATTTTCTATGTGTGTAAGACAAATACTAGTGTTTTTCTGAGGATTGATTACAGAAAGCAAGTAAGGGGAGAGGTGCCTTTGTAAAGGATTTTCTAAGGGAAACTTGTTTGTGTCTGCATTATACAAGGGAAATGCTCATGCAGTTATCCCGTCAGCCAGGATTTGAACTCAGGTCGAACTGCCAGTGTTTAGAGGCTTTACTGCTCAGCCTCTGGTGAGCCCATTTTCCTTAGGAAGTTTTATAAAAAAAAGTAGATAGAAAGTTAACTAACTATACATCTTAATTAACCCTTGATCCACTGGTAGCTGTATATGGTTGAATAATATTTGAAATAAAATGTTTCTTCATATTGTAATTAAATGAATTAATTAAAGAAATAATTTATTATGAACTCATTTAAAGTAGATGTGTTTAAATAAACAGCGTGAAATTTTATGAAAAGATTTTTAAATGCTGTACTTAAAGTGAGACTGACCTGTTCGCAAATTTTTAATGCAAAAAAATGGGATGAGTAACTTCATGTTATAATATAATTAATATCTAAATTTGTATGTTCAGAATGCATGGCTGTGATGCAGACATATCTGTTCTATTGGTACAAATTAATGAGCATTTAATTTTCCCTAGTCTTGATGAATTATAACAAAAAAGTTGAAGCGAAACATTTATTTTTAAAGGAAGAATACATTGGCTTTGATGATATTTCCATTTATGCAAAACATATAGCAAAAAAATAAATTTCATTCTGCTTTACTTCTTAGAAACTATAATATGTTATTTCAATATATGAAGTTTTGTATTTCAGTTGTGTTAATGATTCTGTTTATGATCATTCAAAATGGGTAGTTTTGTGATTAATGTTCCACCCAATTTCTTTAACAGAGGAGTGATCATGTAGAATTCTAAATCACCTCAAATGATGAAAATGCTTCATTATGGAATTTTAAGTTTGCCATTATATTATTATGGAATTTTCGGTTGGTCTTTCAGTAGTTTACTCTCTTTTTATACCTTATGGAAGTAAGCATGATTTACATGACATTTGCATTTATGTGGTCTGCAATTCTGATGCTAAAGATTTATAGGTCAATACTCGCTTGAGAACTGAATTTCTTCAGTCATCTTATGAATGATTCGCTTTTCTGTTATTTAACTTATATTTAGGTTGTTTAATAAATTGGCAGCATTTGGAGAAATGTCTCATTTTAGCAAAAATTGTTGAAAGTCATATTTATTTGAAGAACTTATAGCTATTGATCAAAAATTGGTAAAATTTCATGGAAGATTTAGGTTTTATCAATAAATGCCTCCCCCCCCCCCCAAAAAAAGCAGGATCTGTAATCTATTTGTTGTAGTCAATACCAGGGCATTTTATGTATGTAAAATTGAGATGCAAGTGGACTACAACCAGAAGACCCTTTTAAAGCACATATTTCATCAACTGGAATTGAAAGTGGTTTTGAACTCCTTTGTGTAGTTCCAGAATGATTATGACAACAGAGGATAATTGCTTTCCAGCTTATCCTGTGGGGGGGGGGACTTGTCACTGAATCTCATGGTAATGGAAATTTTGACTCCCTCGTAAAAGAAAATCATACAGAATTTGTTAAAAGAATGCTTTGTTCATCTTATTAAGATTTCAGAAAGATAATTCACTTTTAAAAAATCAAAATGTGTCGTTCTGCTGTCCGGAGTGCATCATGATGAGATGAAACGTCTGTTCAAAAGAAACACAAAATAATTTAGTTTTACAAGGGAATTAAAGGTAAAGTATGTATTGTTAATGAAGTGTCTGTGTTTTAGTCTAAAATTACTATTTTTATTTATGAGGTAGCTAAAGAATAATATAAAATTAAATTAGGGTAATATTCAGCATTAAAAATTATGAAACATTAAGAAATGTATTTAACCTTATTTTCCTGTGCATTGTTTCACATTTAAGTTTTAACAAATATTGCACACTTCTATTGCAGTGTAATGCTGCAGCGATATATTAATGATGAGTGGCATTATCCTTGAGTTAATGCTTACTTTTAGTTGCATATTGATCGATTTTGGTAGAGATGATTTACAAGTTCATCATAAAGGAAAGTTAAAAAAGTTTGAAGAAATAGACATATTTGTCACCTGAACATTAATTCTAATATTGTAAAACAATCACTCGGAGTTCATAAACTGTCGTAAATTTATCTGGCAGATATGTGGTTTTCGAATTAATATTTGTTATTTTCATTTTCTGAGCTAACGGAGCTAATATCGAGATTTCAATTAAATTAAAAACTAAAGTCACTGAAAGTGCCTTTTCCTGAATCAAGTTTATTAACTTCTTCACTCCTTTTTGGTGCCATTTCAGAAACTGAATTACCATTAAAATGGGGATGAATAATGCTAGGATTATTATGCAAAAAATTATACATCCAGTTAGTCCTGCATATCAGTTAGTTCCTGCATATCAATTAATTTCTGCAATTCGTGTTAATTTGTAATGCTAATAACTGAATTTTTTTCAAGGACAAGGTCAACTCATTTATGCTGACTGGGGAAAATTCCACTTTGTAAGTAGGATTCATTTGTGTCCTTTAAGGGAGAATTTGCGTTTACAAACTGAATTTGATTATGCCCATTCTGGCTTGTAATTTAATAGTGAGCTGAGCTCATAACTTCAAAATTTTAATGGTTTATTTTCTAGGATCACTCAAATTACATCTGTCAAATGTGTTTTTAAATTCTAATAAAGGTGTTTGAAATTAATTGTATTAAGTATTATTTAACAATTACTATTATAAATAGAAGTATTAATTTGAATATTATGCTTAAAATTATATATGTATTTATATTTCAGATAATCTTTTAACAATTTTATATATTTTCTACATAATTGTTTGTATTGCATAGAAATGCATAGAAATTGCGTTAAGATTAAATAGAGTGATTGGATTACTCAAGCACCTTATGTGATATAAAGAGTTGCTAACCAATGTGGACCTTCTACAGTGTTAAGAGTTGCAAGAAGCAAAAATTATAGTTGAGTTGTGAGAGGTAGCTTCTCTAGCTGCCTAATGCAGAAATGCACTGGAAATCATACTGTTTTAAGTTATTTGGTGTAGTGTATGTTCTGTGTTGCTAAGTGTTTGTTATATCATTTTTCATTTTTTAATTAAGTAACACAGTAGATTTATAACTGTTTTCTGTTTAACGTTTTTGATTGAAATCTGTGGAAGTTAATTAGCCTTTTGATGGTCATCAAAGAGTTCAGCTTGCATTCCAGTTACATACCACAGTGGGTACAAACAAATGCAGCTTGCATTACAAGTTTATGGCTGAAAGATATCATGTGCTTTGGGGAAGAAATAATCGCTTAATTTTGCAACCACTAAAGGGTTAAGACTTTATGAATGATTTGTAAATATCCTGCAATTGGTTACATACATGGGAAGTAAAATCACTTGTGCATTGTAAAAATTAGTGCATGGTAACATATGCATTAGGTAATTGTCTTAAGAGTTTCTATTCTTTTGTTATGAAGTATGACAATTAAGATCCTGTATATGTTATATTTTTACCTCTGCAATCGTATCTCGAGTGATATCCCCCCCCCAGTAACTGATCCTTTGGTCTTAAATGTCGAAAAACATTTTTTAAGGTTGCTGTAATATTGTATTATATATCAAAAATTTAAATTTGGTATTTTTTTCATTTTTAGATAAACCTAAATTACCAGAAAATTACCAGCAAGAGACATGGGAAAAACTAAAAGATGCAGTGATAGCAATTCAAACTTCCAGACCTATCAGTACATCTCAAGAAGAACTTTATCATGCTGTGCAGAATTTGTGCTCTAATAAGATGGCCAATTATTTATATATAAACCTTCGTAGTTTATGTGAACAGCATGTAAAATTAAATGTTGAACAGTTTTTAAAATATCCTTTAAGTATGCAAATTATGAAACGTTTTTAGTTTGTGTAGATGTATACATAATTTTATATGTTCTGTGCTTCTAATAATTGTAATTTTATTGCTAAGGAAATTTGTTTTTGTTTCTATGAATAAGTTCTATTTCAGAAGTAGGGGCTCTAATGAGGATTTAATATAGATTCTGTGAATATTTCCTATTACTGTATGTTCAGTTGCTGAGCTCATTCTGTTCGCATGTAATTTGTCTTCTTGTTATTTAAATCCATTTTTGTTATTTTAATCGTAACCATTACTGGGTGAAGGCACTGCCCAGACCCTACAAGGTCCTTCCAGAGTTTAAGCTTTAATTAAAGTAATGTGCACAATTTTAGTATATGGGTATATATTAATAAAGCATACAAATTTAGTATACAGGCATAAACATGTTATTAGGGAATATGTAGACTTCTTAGAAATGTACAAAAGGTTACAATAATGAGGTATATTCATAATCAAGCTATTTTTGATATCTTCATATAAGAAGTCCTGATGTTTATGGAATGCTACTTTTGAGTCTATGAGCATACAGTAAAACCTTGCCAAACGCGATTTTGCTTATATGCTTTCCTTTTCCCATTTAATTCATCCAACAGTAGAATTTCATTTATATAGTATTCATATTCATTCAACATCAGTGAATTCTCTCTAGAGTCAGCTCTGGTCAGAAGTTGTCAACAACTTTAAGGGATTTTTATTGATTGAAAATGAAGCCCAAAAAATCATATTAATTGAGAAATGACAAATGAAGAGCTGGATATCAGCAGACAGTGATAATGAAGAAGATACAGTGCTTTTAATTTGAAAAAAAAGTTAAGTGAGGCATTAAAGAAAGGCATAGGAACTGTCTCATTTTGTAGTGGAGATTGATTCAAATGAAGAAAGCAGAGGATACTTTTAGGAAAGGCATTGAAAACCCCTGCACTCTTGTAAAACTTTTAAAGAGTTGCATTAATCATTGTTGTACCAAGCAAAAAATCTCCAAATTTTTTTTTTAAAAAGTAATTTTATCATGTACTTAAGCAGTAATAAAAATCCTTTCAACTAACATTTATCTCTTCTGTTTTATAAAATGATATTCAGATTTGTTTAAATTATGCATCCTTTTTTAATCTGGATTATTCCTAATACATTTTTCCCATGGAAAGGTAACAATGCTGAATGCAGTTCTACCGTACGTTCATTGTATTAATGGTATAAACCCATATTTGGCAACGGTTTACCGTAATGAGTGATAGCCTACTTGACAAGATAATTTCAAGGATTCTGTATTGAATGCAAGTCTACTGAGCCAGCTGACAGTATATCCTAGATATAACTTCATATAACAGGAGTAGTAAAGAATTTAAACCATGTAAGAATGATCATTATCATTCTTTAACAGAAAGCTAGGCTAATAGCTTTCCAGAATAGCCTGATTTAGGAATGTAGAATAGTATCTCTATAGCATCTTAGCATTTGTATTACCTCTGTGGAGTACAGGGAGAGATTTGTGGTCATTTATTATTATAGCTTCCCTCCACAGTAAATTACCATTTATAAAGAAATCTGATTCCGTTATATAGAATAGACAGTATGGTATCAGTGCAATTAGTAAATTCTCTCGCATTGTGCCTATCAACTGTAGACGAGTGAAACCTGTATGACCTGATATTTGAATTCAGCAAGTGAACATGTTAACTACATAGATGGTTTTTCACATATAGTAAGTAAGTTCACATACATAAGTACAAGCTAATTTACCTTTAAAAGTCATTCATGAAAGCATTTTTTCCTGGGTCTATAGTCTCCACATGCTTTCTAATAATCAATGTCTAGTCTACTGTTTATCTCTAACATGAAATTGTAGTTAATTTACCTGAATGCTGTTGACCCTGACCATCCTATCATAGTTAATTTAAAATAGTAAGTAGGGGAAATAGCATAATAAAAATGGAGGAAAATCAAGATGATTTAAAGTTACAATGAAAAAATGTTTCTTAGAAAAGCATTTATTTGTATTTTTTTATTGTTATTTGCTTAATTTAAAAAAAATCAGGGAATGAAATAAAGGAAGAAAAAGATTTGTGATCAAAACTGAAAAGTTCATGAGGTTTTCTTGGACAGTTGAAAGCAATTTTATGTGTTGCACTTTGCTGAGATAATACTGTGTGAGTTAGAACACTAATCTAGAACAATTGGAAATCTGAAAGAAATAAATAGCCGGGTACTGAAAATAAAAAAGCACGCAAATATACTTGATTTAGAATTTTGAGTAATACTTTCAGGGCTAAAGTAATTTGGACAGCATTAAATACCAGCAAATGAGACTACAAACCTGTTCATTTAATATTTAAGTTGTTATTGTTGTTTAACAAGCTCAAGAATAATTAATGAAACAACTATTATTGCTGTACTGTTGAGTCAAGTTGTCTGCTCAGTTTGTTATGTTTTGTCTTTCAAGGAAGGAACGAAGGCTTGATCTTTCTCTTCTTCCTGGGGCATTTATTTTACTGGTACTAGATTTTTTTTGGGGGGGGGGCACCTATTGCAAGCATTCATGATGCACATTTACCTCTTCAACTGATGAAGGTTCAAATTTTCCAAGATATTTTCTTCAACAAAGGAAAATTTTGAGGTCTAAGTAAATCTCATCTCTTAAAAAAGGTTGTGCTGTAATAGTGGTTAAATTATTATTTTGGAAAGATTAGTTTTTTTTTTTTTTTTTTTTTTTTTTTTTTTTTTTTTTTTTTTTTTTTTTTTTTTTTTTTAATATGTATCTGAACACAGGTATAATTTATAAAGAATGACTTAGTTTTTAAATTATAGATGTCTGTTTTATGCTAAGATAAGAAGCTGAATTTTGATCGTTTTTAAATTGAATATTTGAAGCATAAAAAAATTTGGAATCTAGTTTGTAAGGATTTATAAATAATTAGACCAGGAAAATGTTTCTGGATAAATAATTTATAAATAATTAGACCAGGAAAATGTTTCTGGATAAATAATTTTCATATTTTGCATATTTATGTAAAATTTATCAGCATTAGTGATTAAATGGGAGATATTATTTATGAACTTTTTGACTGAACTTTTGAAACATTCTGAAATTAATGAAAAGTTGGTATTCAAGTATAAATCATTTAATTTGTGTGATGCGTGCTGCTTGGTGATTCATATGTTGTTTAGAATCCCTTTTTTCCACTTTCATGTGCTGGCTACATTGCCTTGTGTCAGTTCAGTCGTTTCACAAACCGTGGAATTAATCAGCATTTGTTTCGTTTTCTGAATACATGTTTGAATTTACTGATCATAGATTTTCATCTGTATGAATCACCATGAGAGGAAATAACTGACAGAATAAAGGAGTTTGCACAAGAGAATGCCACACATATAAGTATTTGTATTGTTCTGTGTAAATATTGTAATTTGTATATAGAAGACCAGAAAATGGATAATTTAACAAAACATGCGATTACTGCTAGTAATTTAAAAAAGAAAAATATACCCATCTCAGGCACCCAGAAGATTAAGTGGCAGATTATTGTCAGTAGAAACTCTTATTGTTATTTATTATCAAGTGCAAAGTGCTGCTAAAATGGAAGAATTTGTTATAGTCAAAATTTGCTTAAAAGTCAATTTCCACTGTAATAAATTACATCTCCTAACTGTATGTGATTATTTAGTAAAATAGTACCTAGCTCATATAATCCCTCTTCTAGAGATACTTTGAGACATAAGTATTATACCACTTCATGTATTTTCTGAGAAAGAAACAATGAAAAAATAACTATAATCAGTGTTGTAATGGCTGATGAAACATATTATTTTCCATGTAATTGAAGTTTGTTTGATTACAGAAAGAATGATTTGTATGTCTTATTTATTTTTACCTGAATAGCAGTGGAATTTACTTCTTTTTAATGTGAATATTATGTATAATAGGGTTAAGTGATAGTACCTTATAAACGTATTGAGAGCACATTGAGAACCTTCATGTTATTTTTGCATTAATTATCCAGAATTCAAAACTACAGATATGTCTCTGATATGAAGGGCATGTTTAGTGACTTAGGAAGATCATTAATATAGTGGCATAATATTTTTTAACTGGGGCTTTTCCAAATTTTTACTTAAAATATGCAGGGCATTTTGTAAAAAAAAGGGGGGGAGGGTGGTGACAGTTATTAAGTTTTATTTGAACCAAGAAAAGAAGTTAATGAATTTTTAGAAGCTTTAATGAGGACAAAGCAGTAATGCTATAGAGAGGAAACTGTGAAGATAAATTATGAACTTTCTTTCCATTATCGGCTTTAACCGAATATGAAATATAATAGTTAAAACTGCCCTGTGAATAATGACACACAAACTGTACTGCCAGCAGGAACATGGGAGGAACAGACTGTTTTCATAGTTATGCCAATCTAATAATAATAATTTGCAAATAAGGATTTATGGGTCAACCATTGAGGATGTTATGAGTAACCTTTTAAATTTCATTAGTCATGTGTTTTTGCAAAGCCAGATTTTAACTCAGCATTCAAAATAAATTCTAAGGCATTTTATCAGAAAATTCAGGAGTGAGAATTCTGTTGTAATAAATATTTTGAAAAGTGTTGTCTGAGGGAATGGACTTTAAGGTATGGCTTGAAGTATTGGGTGAAAACTATTTAAGATAGAATTTTATTGCAAAAAATGAATTACTGAACCCTTTTTTAATGCAAGAATTAGATGATTGACTGAAACTGTCATATTAATTAGATAATAATAAAATTAGTTTCAATGTTTTATTATTTCAAAACTTAGATGGTTTCTCATAGCCATTATGCTGTATGATTTTTATAGCAAACATTGAATATAATAACACAATGTTTTCCAATTTTCTGTTTCTGTGGGGTTTATTTTTTTTTTTAATTACTCTATAACATTTGATTCTGGGGTTACCTTAAATGAGCATCTTCCTTTGAATGCTATGTTAGTTGTTAACCTGCGAGACAACATGAGCAAATTTTATGAACGACTTTCTAATGTGGGTACATCTGAATTGGAAATGTGAGTCATTGAATGAAATTTCTAAGCTGCAGAAGCAATAGTTTTGGGGAGTAGTGTCATTCTGATTTTAATAAGCTAATATCTTCATTGCATTCTAAAATGTGTCACAAATCAGTAAGTAGTGCTTGCTTTAATTGTGATTTATTTGACTTATATAATTTATTCATGGCTATTATTTTTGTTGTTATGAATTTGTGCTTAGAGGCAGTTTTGCAAAGATTTTTCATCTGTGTATTTTTCTACAAACAGTGTCCAGCACATGCAATCCCATTTTCATAAGTTTATTACCTACACTGGATCAGAATTCTAGCTTTCTTATAGAAGATTATAAACATATAATTAAGCATGCCGTATGATGGATGAAATGTTTAAAGTGCTTTCCATCTGTATCACTTTAAAACGAACTTGATTTTTGTTGCACCTGTTATTGGAAAGAATTCATATTTTTTTAAGTGCTTTGTATGTATTTTATATTTTTTGCACTATCATTTATTTATACATTTTCTTCCGTTATTTAATTCTATATATTTCAACAAAAATGTCTTAAGTTACATGCAGTGAAGAAGTATTTTAGGAATAATTTTTAAATTAACTCAGTTCAATATTGAAATTTGATATTATAAAGTGAAAAGGTAAAGCATAACTCTTTTTTTCTGTTTATTAGGAATTATTGCTTACATATTTATTGTGCTGATAGCTTTGGTAACTTCATAATTTCCTTCTAGAGTTCTCTTCCATTTATCTTGGGTAATTTGCTTACAAAATTTGTTTTACCTCAGAGGTATTATTTAAGGCTAAGAGGCTGTTTTATAAGTTAGTTAATTATTTTGAGTGTTCATGATATAAATAATTTCTATCCTTACATGTGGCTAAAATCACAAAGCTTTAATAGTTCATCCAAACATCATGTCCTGATTGTTGGGTAGGCTAGAAGAAATCAGTTTCACCCCCTTCCCATATAATCTTTAGCATTATACAAATGAATTTCCATTGGGATCTCTTCTCCAAATACATATTTTTTCTTTCGCAAATAGCCCTTAATGTGGTTTGCATAAATTAATCCAGAATGTTGATTACAATATTAACTGTAAACTTGAAAAGGGAATTCAAATTAATTCTGTGTGGTATTTGGCTGATATATGATGAAAATCTAGGAAAGGTATACTGTATACTTTAAGTAAAAACTTGCAACCTTTGTTTTGAAATTTTTACATTTATAGGAGTTAAGAATCCTTTTCAAGCAATAATGGATCTGGGGATTTCTTGTATGTAGCAGGTGACAAATATACCATCAAGTTAAGTAGACTTAAAAAATTGTGTAAAAAAAGCAAATTTGAGTGAGTTTCACCCCCTTTATTTATATTTCACCCCCTTTATGAGCTTTATTTGTGGTGGTTTGCTTCCATCTTCTAAAATGCATATATAAGTATATGGTTAATTAAATGTCAGCAACTAAATTAAAAAAATCTGTCTGAAGGTGATATTCATTCTGTTTATATGTGTAATAATATCTGCTTCTTTCTCTTGAAAGATATAAGCTGTTAAATTGTTTTATTCTAAATTATTCAATCCAGATTTAAGTAGTTCCTGTTGTAAAGTTTTCATTGTAATTACAACATTTAGCAGTTGGATCAAAGTAGCATTAATTTAAAGAATTAATTGAGCAGTAAACATTCCAAAAAATAAAACTAAAGCAAAAGGTTGTGATTTTTACGTGAAATTCTTGAAAATAAACATGCTAAATGTTTTTCTGAAAATGGACAAATGTTTCTAATTGGAAAATAGCCTTCTTAACGTGATGTGTAACTTGTATATTTTGCCCTGAAATTTATTCTTAATTAGAAATAGAGACAACCTGGATAACCTGTGTTTTTTAAAATTAATGAACGAATGTTGGCAAGACCATTGTCGTCAGATGGTAAGATACATTTATTGTCTTTGTGTATTACTTCACCCTAAAAAAAGCAAGTGCTTTCTTTGTTTTATTTAATCATAAAAGTGATAAAATGGCCAAAATTTCCCATTTAACATGTTGACTGTTACACGAGTTTTTAAGAAAATCTCCATCAGGCAACAAGCACTGCTTATATCATGCACTAATTGTTTCTGATTGTAGCAGAAAATATGCACGTTCAGAACAAAATATTTCGGAACATTCATTCAGTTGAAAATCTTTTCTCAAGAACAAAGTATCTAAGACAGCTTGGGAGATTCAAAAATTATTTCTTCTTTACAAATTTCTATAGTGACAAACGATTAAAAATTTTTTTGTGTTAAAATTGTTACACTAATTTTTTGTAATGTCAAAATTAAAAATGGAAGAGCTATATCATTCTTAGTAAATTATATAGCAGTGAAGAAGAAATCTGCTAATGAGGTTTACAAAAATTTTGATAGAAATGAGGAAAAACAGCCAAAATTTTCAGAAAGAGAAATATAAATAGAATTATATTGTAAAGTTATGAATCAGATACTGATAAATGCAGTGATAATGAATATACACTCTATAACAAAAAAAAAATTGACTCACCAAGAAGGAATGATCCAGTTGCTGTGAAATTTCATATGCATGTTTTGACCAAATATGCAAATGATTACAATTTGGTGTCCAGTGAGTGAATAGTGCAATCTACAGCGCATCGAGCAGATGTATATAAGGAGCTGTTCTGGAACTGTTGTTAAAATTTTCTGTTGTATTGCGATTTAGGATACCTTTCAGCGACTGAAAAAATGCCTCCCCGCAGGATTCGAGCTCATTACGAGCAACTGTCAGAGTTTGAGAGATCGTGTCATTGTATTGAAAGAAGCAGGTTGTACAAATCGGTGAATCACTTATCATGTGAGTTGAAGCGATGCGGCGATTAGAAGATGCTGGAAAGAATGGGTGGACAATGGCAGATTTCAGCATCATGATGGTAGTGGTCGACCTAGGGCCACAACAGATCGGGAGGACAGAGTGGTTGTAAGATCAGATGTCACAGCACCTGATTCATCACTATCAATCATCAGACGTGCAACCCGCACATGAGTGTTCTCCATTACCATTCACAGATGGCCGATTGAGTGAAATCTACCCTCATACCAGCCGTTATGCCACCTACCACTCACGCCTGCGCAGTGTTGAGCCAGATTACAGTGGTGCTTGGCTTAATCAGGTTGGAAAGATGCTGACGGGGGGGGCATATAGTCTTTAGCGATGAATCCTGCTTCCAACTGTGTCGTGACTGACAATCACCAAAGACATGTCTGGAGACACCCAGAGCAGCGTGCCAATTGTGCTTTCACCATTGCACGCCACACAGGCTCTCAACCAGGAGTTATGATCTGGGATGCTATTTCCCTTGATAGCTGGACCCCTTTGGTCATCATTAGAGGCACACTTACAGCACAGCAGTATGTTGATAACATTCTAAGACCTGTTTTGCTACCATTCCTTTTGCAGTACCCTGGGGTTATTTTTCAGCAAGATAATGCCAGACCACATATGGCACGTGCTGCTATGAACTGTCTTACAGCTTGTCAAACACTTCCTTGGCCAGTCAGGTCGCTTTCCCATTGAGCATGTCTGGGATATGATGGGAAGGCGACTGCAGCTACCAGGGAATGTTGACCTAGCCCAACAATTGGAGCAAATTTGGCAAGAAATACTGCAGGAGACCATCCAGGAGCTTTATCGGCCTATGCCATGCCATGTGGCAGCTTGCATCCAGGCTAGAGGTGGTCAACACCTCATTGAGCTTGTTACTTTGTACTATGTAACTCTGAAATAAATCATTCAATTGTTCTGAAATTCTAATAATTTTCTATTCTGTACATAATCTTCCTATCCTCTAATTTTTGTCTCCATCAGACAACTCCTTGGTGCATCAATTTTTTTGTTAAAGAGTGTAATATAGATAATATTGATCATATTCTAAAAGAATTTGTTGTTGTGGAAGAAAGAAAACTTAATAACAAAGGAAGTACAGTTCAGTTTAGTATATGGAATGGATTTAATTCTCGGCAATAATCAGTTTCTTTCTTTCATCATTCAACAATAATTTTTACAAATACTTGCTAACTTACCTCATAAGTACTAAAATAAGTGTTGCCTGAATACATGACCTGATCACAGTTTATGCTGTCACATGAATGTAGATGGCATGGCAGTCAACGTGTTAATTTCCTGTTTTCTAATTTCTGGATTATGTACTATAATTTGTGTCCATATTTATCATATGAAGAACTTTTTTTCCTTCTTTCTACAGATTATGATAAGAAGTATATTTCTATTCCTTGATCGTACTTATGTCTTGCAGACACCCGGTGTTTCATCATTGTGGTAAATTTCTGTTTATTTTCAGTAGCTTCTGTTTGAGAAAATATATGTATCTTACTGCCCTATTTAATGTAATGCAGTACATAGAAATAAGTTTTAGTGTTCAATTATCATATTTCAGTGCAACAAATTTAACTTTTATAACTGGGATGTCAAGTTACCAATTATAATTGCATTGTTACTGATCTACTATGCAGAGTCCAAAATCTTAAATGATCTGGAAATATAGATAACCAACCAAAAAAAAAATTGAGAATTTTTTTCTTTTACAATTTATAGGAATGGGGAATATAAGTAATCTTTCTTCTGACTTGAGATCCGTGCATGTCACTTTCAAATCTGTGTATGATAATATATTGACTGACATTGGCCAGGAGCACACTTTTTGAACTCTTGCTGTTGTAAGGAGGGTTTTTTTTTATAATTATTATTATTTTTTTATAATCTAACCTAAACTATAAGTAAAGCCAAGAGACTTATTTGTCCAGAGTCGGATGTTGCTCATACTGGTTTCCTTTTTGTTGGAATAGAATTAAGGAAGATGGAAATAATTTGATTTGATGGAACTTAAGTTTAATTAACCTAGTAAATTGCATTCTTCCTTAAATTTTTAATTTTATCCAACTTATTATTTTTGTGGGCTATTATTAAAGATATAGAATCAAAATTAAAATTTGAATCTGCAATTATATCAATTCAGGAGCTGCAGCTCAATTGACGAAACAAAAACATGTTTCAATATCAATGAAGCAGAAAGGGAATTCCTGGGAAAATAGATATAGGCATATCCTTCTCAAAGTTATGCAAGAAATATGACATTGCAGAGTTGACACCTATTACCAAAAGGAAAAGTATGTGACGGATATGACAAAAAAGGGCAAACTATTACAAAGGAAAGAAAAGCTTTTTGAAATCTTTGTAGCTTCTGTAGTTAACAGAAAAATCATTAAGATGACAGCTAAATGAGAAATACAGTATCGCAGTAAGTGTATGCCTTTGATGAGTCGAATTGCTAATGGTTCAAGCCAAAATGTTTCATGAGAAATGGAATTAAAAACTGAGTGAACATATTCAACTGTTTGGTTTATAACGTTTTGTATATTTGGCTATCATAAACTGAGCTTGATGTTTAAAAGACTGTTTAGTGAATAATCATTAAATCTTTAAAGTACTACAAAGTCAGGAGAAGGGTGTAAAGGGCCCTTTATTAATTGAATCAGGTTTCACAGTGGGCACCAACTCATGCTTACAAAAGCCAACATTTTTGGCTCAACTCAAAAGGTAATAAAGTTAAGTATAGTCTAATGCCTTCGCAGGTTAACTATTGCACAAGCTGGCTCTGACTCAAAAGTCGGTGTACAGAAGCGTAATAGCAAGACTAGCTCAACGTCACAAATTCTGATTGTTAGAGAATTAAAAGTTAGCAGGCAGAACATGTTCTGATTTCACCTTCTAAAACTTTCACTAAAATACTACAGGCATGAAAGTTTTCCGTGTTTTCGCGGAATTCCGCTTTTTTTAACGTCACCTGGGCTGTTTCTGAGATCGACGCTGTTTTCGAGAACCATTGAGAATCGCGACCGGCAAGTGTGTGTGGGGGGGGTATATATATATATATATATATTTTATCTCTAAAACTTGTCATTGCCTGAAAATAGGCAGTAATATATAACATAAATATGTATATTAGTGTGTTGTAATGTTGTGTACAGTGTTCATGTATCAACTGTTATCTTAAGTTACATAAAGAGCATCTTAAAGAAGGTTCATTCATTACAATCTCTTGGTGATTTACTTTTCTTTTTTTTTTTAACAAGTGGAAGATAAAATTAATAGCAAAATAGTATTAGTTTAATTATATGCATATGCTTAATAATTTTTATATTAAAAGGTTGATATTTTATTAAAATGTGTTTTTTTAGCTCGTGCGTGCGCATTTAGTTTTTGTGTAATTTTGTGTCTGCACGTTGTTCAGCTTTTTTTGCCAACTTGCACTTTCGTGCCTGATACTAACTTCTTTCTACCTCATCTGAATACATGCGCACTAGTTAATTTCCATTCTGGCAAGAAAGTGCGAGTTGAAAGCAAGAGCAATAGCAAAGCAGTTTAAACATTAAATAAATCCTCATAGGTTAGCCGAATTAAATGACTCCTGTAGTGTAAAACAATTAAAAATTTCAGGCAAAAAAAGCTTTAGCTGATACTAAAGCAGCTGAACCATTTTCACATGAATTCATCAAACTTATTGATAGCAAAAAGTTCTGAACAAATTTATAATGCAAGATGAAACTGGTCTTTTCTGACACTCTATCTTGGTGACCTCTGCAGGAAAGGCCTCCACTGGTTTCAAAGAGAGGCTATCAATTTTGGCATGTTTAATTGCTTCAG